>VWPW01010869.1:0-13299 GCA_013389825.1 Crypturellus undulatus
TTTTATTTTTTATTTTTTTTATTTTTAAGGAAATAGGCAACGATCTAATCCCAGGTCTTGGTATGTAGGAGAGCTGTTTTCTTTTTCAAGATTACATAGCATCACAAATCATATATAAACCAATATCTGAAACATAAAAAAATCTACTGTAACTTCTCTAGATAAAGCTAAAAGATTCAATTTTAGTTCCTTTTTAGACAGTGACTCTTTAAATAAATCTTCAGGAAAATGGTGATGGATTTCAGAAGGAAAGAAGGCATAGAGACTAAGAAAGAAAGAAAAAGAGAGTAAAGAAGAAAAGAGTTAAAAAGAAAAAAATAAAAGAATGAAAAGAAGGAATGAAAAAGAAAGAATGAAAGAACAAGAAAGAAAGAATCTCAGAGGCATTGCTGAATCCAGGGGGATTGCAATGGACTATAAGGCTCAGCCTCATCAGAGAAAGTCTTATTCCCAAAGGGAGCTGCATTGAAAGGGAATAATTGACTACAGAATAGAAAGAACTGATTCATATTCTTTGAAGTCAAATCAAATTCCTCCTCCTGAAAACTTCCTTTCACAGATTAAGGACCAAGTTTTCTACTGCAACCTGTGAAATACAATAAATTGCCCCAATATGACTNGAACCTGCCTACAAACATTTGATTCCTAAATCAAGGAAACAGAAAATTTCTATACCAATTATTCCACTCACCATTTCAATGCAGCAAATTTCTATGGGGTAATTCCTAATCTCTATTTTTTCAACACAGTTACATTGCTCCCAAGTTTTTTTGCTCATTGAAGTAGCACCTTAAGGAATACGTCCAGCAGGAGTAGCTGCCTATGAGTGTTTCTTGCTCCCTCTTCTTGGAAGAAAATTGTGTTTTTTTTAACTGCCTATTTTGTACCAGGACAGCACTAGTTGTTTGTAAGAACAGCAGTAGGTATTTAGAACTGGACTTAACACTTGAATCGGAAAGTGTTATGATCTATACAATGGCTTTCTTCTTGCAGAAATTTGTTCCATGATCAAAAAAAATGTTGTTCAAGAAAAGTACAAAACAAGCTTCACAGTACGACTCTGTCTATCTCACTAAAGACGGGGTTTTTTTTCACACGAAAAGTTTTTCACTAATCAGCTCAGAGTGTTTATTAGTCCTCAATTTACCTTTCCAGATTTTATAGTATAAAACTCAAGACTTTGAACTTGACCTGACATCTGTGAGAAAGCAGAGTAAAAAAGAGAGGACTCGATTTTCTTTCAGCAGCTAGGGAATGGATGGTGTGGTGGTAATCCTTCTCCGTGAATTTAGGAAGTAACTGTCAAATAAGCTAGTTATGCATTGGAAACAAGGCAGTGACTTTCCCATGGTGAGTAATGACATTTCCTGCACCGAGTTTAACAGGATATCCTGTGGAATGAGACATTTTTCCATGCAAGCATGTCAAAATCTGGGCCAACACATCACAGCAAAAGAAAAGGAAGACAACTGGCTTGAGCAAAGCCAGAACAACATTACTGAGCTCTGGTCTTTGGGAAATTCAATACTTTTCCTACTGTTTATGCGGCCTTTGGTATTACAGGCTCACCTTTACAAAAGGCATTTAGCAGCAGACACTTCAGATTGCTGTCCTTTTAAATCCAGACATGATAACCAGCTGGACTTCCCGCAATGACCTCATCCATGGCATAGTAAACAAATCAGTGACAGAGTGCTTGAATCACTGTGAGACCAAGAGATCCGTTCCTCTCCTGCAGCCTGTGAATATTTTCACCTCTTTAGATGGCATCCAGTTCTCCTTACCTGGGCTGCTAAAAGTTAGACATCTTAGGCTGAACTCGTCATTTAGGATTCCTGAATATTCAACATAAAGAAATATATACCCCCAGTAGGGCAGTTCACCTCATCCTAAAATAAGCCCCTGGAATGAATCAGCAAGATTGTCCTCTAAATTGCTCATGTTTTCCCAATGACAACAAGGAATGCTTAGGGTAAATCACATCTGTGAGGTTTAGATATCCATATTTATATATGAAAAGTCCCATTTTCCTGATGGCATTACAGTTTTCATTCATGCAGAATTATGCATCAAAGAGAGGGAACAATGAAGGCCACATATTCAAGTCTTACCTCTTATAAGTACTTGGCTAGGTAACATAATCACAGTATGAGTTGAGGACCGATTTGAGCAGAAAAAAAAAAGATTTATGTTGGTCAGCTTAGTTATTATGAAAAAAGTATACCATAAACATAAAGTAATAATATCCATCTCACTTTTATGTTCACACACACACAAGCCCATACTCACACACACACAAAGAAAAGGAAACAAGGTAAATTTGGTCTCAATTTATGTAGATGGATAATAAGACTTTCAATTATTGTTGCATTATTTGTTAGTATGTGGATGAAAGATTAGGTGACAATATGCAAAATATATTTTCTGCATATTATAATATTTAGTAATGTCATTTGATTTTTTATATGTTTCATTAAATTGTTTTGTGGCTTTATTATCTACCTAGATGCACAGCTCAGGAATACAATTATTCAGATTTAGAAGCTATAAAATTTGGCATGCATTTACTTGTATTCAGAATTCCTGCATGTTAAAGAGAAATTACTGCATTCTCCCCACATAGCTCTGTTCTCATGCCTTTGCTGAACCATTCAATAGACGGAGCACATTATAGAAAATACACCACTTATGTTAAGGAACCCTCTGATAACAGATGTATTTGTACAAAGCAAATATTTCAATATATCATAGCCTTTTGATCATGACTATAATAGAAGCAAACCTATACACATTTTCTGTAATGCATATCTCTGTTATATGGTTATTGAGAGGGGGGGAAATGAGTGCTATAGATTATATGTTGTAAGAAAAGGTACTTGCAGACAGAGGTTGACAATCTTTTGAAAACCTTATTGAATACAATACAAATTGTTCTGTTTTATAATAAATGTTTTGAGGCTGAATTTAAAAGCATGTTTCCTAGCTGAAGCACAGGGAGTTTTCCTTTGGACAAGTTGTTCCAGCTTGGGTTTGCTGTGGCTGTCCTTCATAAATCAAGCACTCAAATACACAACACAATGTCCTGCAGTTGTCCTGTGTCCCTTGCAGTTGAGGTCAAATCCATTACTGATGAAGAAGAGGGCAGAGGTAAAATCAGTGGATCTGTCCTGGCAGGATGGGTTTGAATTTCAACATCTAACATCTGCAAGGCCACTCTATAGCTAAGCATCCAGTCTGGGCCATGAGCAACAATGCTGAGCCTCAGGCAGGATAAAAGCACCCCACATTACATGAGATATGCCTGCTAGGTCCAGGGTTCCTACCAAAAGCTAATAGGAGCCTCAAAATTGCCTATGAACGTGGAAATAAATAGGCAATGTAGAGTGCTCCACTTGCATTCCTTTCACCTCGCTGTCCCTACTGCAGGAACCGCAGCACCGCCGTGCTTTCCTTTCATCGACACTTGCTTCCTTGCACCATCCCTGTCGGGCAGAGAAGAGCTGCAGCCTGCACTTTGCAGCTTAAGGGCACCACCCTGCGATGCCTGGATCATTAGCTCCATGTTGCACTGGGCCATGGTCCCTGCTCCCTACTTTCACTTCAGATGCAGCTGTGGCCCAGCTGTCACTCCTACAAGGAAAAATCCACATTTTCCAATTCAGGGAGTTCCCAAAGGCACTCTTGAGGACTACACCAAGGAGGGCCCCAGGGCTATGGTCTTCCATCTATCGCAGCAAGGCTACAATATGACTAATGTTATTGCAGATTATGGGTCTCTGAGCAGCCCAGCTGTCTCCCATCCCTACATACATCCCCTGCATTGCATATGCAGGCAGACTGCAGAGTGTAGGTATATATACGAGCAGAGACAAGGACAACCTTTGTGCATTGTAGTCTTCAGGCCACACAATAGACAGATAAAAGAGGTGCAGGGTAGCTAATCCTCAAGAAACTGGTCCTAGTGATGAGAGAAGCTTATGGAGCATTTTGAGGATACAGGAATTGCTCACCTTTCTACTATTTTTTTTCTAAAAGTAAACTGGTCTGCAAACAGCAAAATTGGACTGAGCATCTCTGTTTCACAAAAGGCAAGGACTTGGTCCTCCCTCTTCTTCTTCTGATGGAATTATTAAAATGTAGAATAGCACTTTTTTTTTTTTTAGTAAATGAATAACTTCTTCAAGATTTCCAATTAGGGTATAAGAGCTTTATTACATGAATGAAATCAGTATATTTTTTTTGCCTCTTGTACACACAGAATACAGATCATTTTAATTCCCACTTCTGCAGAGGTATAGAATTTTTTTTTCTTTATCCTAATAGATAGAATTTCAGGCAATTATGTTGTTTATATTTCATAGGCCAAACCATATCTTTTTTTTATGTTAATTTACAAAAACTCTCTTGACTTCAACACAGTTACACTGGATTTACATTATATAAATGGCAGTATGTGTTGGTCCTTAAATGACTATGGGGACTTTGGATTACCCAATGGATTTGGAAAACCATAGTCAATAATTCTGCTAAAAATGTCTTTATTCCTGAGGCCATTTAATATTTATGCACTTGTTTCAAGCTTGTTTCTACACAGTACAATGATTTATTATGAACCAACACTTGCACAATAAACTATAATAAAACAGCTATTTAGGTTTGCTTATGTTTACCACTGAATCACTTCAAGGCATCTGAGAATCTTCTTTGGTTAAAATCAAGTATATCCAACATAACAGAGAAATCTGATTTGATATAACCCACAAACATGTAGGACTGATGAATTCGGTGTTCTGGGCTGACTGATGCTGGTGGACATTTTTTTGCCATCCTTTCCTTACTTTACCTTTCCTTTTCTTTCCTTTGTTTTCCTTTCCTTAGGATGCCCTATTTCTTTCTCTCCTTCCAAATGCATTTTCTTTTGCAATTTGGAGTAAGCCTTACCAACAGTGAAGAGGAAGGGATCTCAGCTCAGAGCTGAGCTATTTTACCAAAGGTTTTTCAAAACTGTGAGAGAAGTAGATGCCTCTCATTTCTGTAAGCTTTACAGTATCTACATTATATTCTTTCCATCATTAATTGAAAAAAAAATCTGAACAATCCTCAATGTTTTCAAATCATGTATCACCACTTTCAACATCCATGCAGGTTTATTTAAACAAGCAGGTTGTCTCATAGGAAAAGAAGCTTTGATTTTCATGCATGCTGCTATCCTTCCCTTACATCATCCAATATTCTCCTTTTTGTGCTGCTTAACTGACTGAAGGTAGAATGAGACCCTTAAGCATTAGTTTTAAAATCCTTTATTTTTATTTTTTTTAAATTAAGAAAACTATGAATCTAAATTCTATAGTTTCAGAAGAATATCATCTTGATGTATGACATTTAAACTGAAAGCTGAAAAACTAAGAGCTCCCAGGTTCTCAATGTGTTTCCTGACTGATATACGATGTCTTTCAGGAGCTACAGATGTCTCTAATTTAACTTTTCACCATGGTTTATTCACCTTGGTTTGTTCTCCATCAATAAAGAAAGGTTAGTCATCACTCTACACCACATAAAAAGTGGATGAAATAAATACAAGCCTTGATATATCATCAGCCACTGTTATTCTTGTTTTAAGTCAAAAGAATGCCATTCCCATAAGTGTGCTCAGACTTACATTATAAAATCTCTTATGTACTCAGGGCTACATCTGGGCTTTTTAAAGCCATATCATGGCATAAGGCCCATCGCTGACATGAGAGAAGCGAAACAGGACTAGTCATTAATACCTGCATGATGCACACACACTGCTTCCCTTTAGTTTTAGTAACGAAGATCAAAATCAAAACTGGTTCAACTTGCTGAAAGAAGAGCTGTGGTCCAGCAGCAGGTGTTTGAGCTCTATAGAGCAATCACTGAGAGAAATTCTCCAGCTTCATTCTATGCAGTAAGACCAGCTGGCCATAATGTAAGTTTATGGCCTATAAATCTACAACTTATTTCCTAATTCCTGTATTGCAGAATGAGAGGGAAGAATTAGCAGGGACTTATATACTTGGTTTACCAAAAGGACTTGGGATGATGTAACTTCCCGTTCCTGATATATAACTGTAGAAATAACAGCTGTTATTTTTATTACTACTATTTAAGCGCATGCATTAATTGAGCTACAAAATAAATAAATAAATAAAATAAAAATCACATACTCTCCCACCTTTTCATCACTCTGCTCTCCATTTGCCACAGAGCCACACAAGTGTCTGGTACCCATGCTTACACAAGTATCACATTCAATATTTAGCAGAAATCTGTGCTATGTGATTGTCATATGCCCAGCGAAAAAAGCCCACTGATTGTTGGGCTTAAAACTGGACAAGAACTTAGAGTCATCAGGAAGGTACATGCACCATAGATGAAGGAGACTAAAAGAACTTTGGAAAGAAACGGAACTTTTTTGTTAAAGAAGAGGAAAACTGAAGCAGAGTTACTGTCCTGAGATAGACTGAGTGAGTAGAATTGCCAAATTGGGAGACTGAGGAAGATGAGACCCTTCCTGTTCATAGATGCTCCCAAACAAAATAAAAACTGTAAAAGGAAAATGGCTGGTACTACTCCCAAAGTGAAAAAAAATGCTTTATGTTAGGGCCAATGTTAAATATTTTCTACTTGAAAAGTCAGAGTTTTGACTTGTGCCTTTGCAAGAAATCTCACACATCTCTGAACGTTTTGCAGTTAGTGTTTTCACATTCTGCCATGTTTGACATTCAAACCAGCTCACTACAAATGAACGGCACAGTGGCCAGCAGAGATGTCTGCACAGACAACAGTGAAACTCTAGGAGAGGACAGTGCAATAACATAATTGAAGGCCAGGGGCATCCTCAAAATGGAGGAAAGTTTTCCAAGTTGCAAAAACTCTGTTCCACAAAAGCAAACATAGGAGTTGGATTCAACAAGGTTTTTAAGTCAATCCCAGTAAGTTATCACTAGTCATCCTGTTGCAAAAGAGAGGAAAAATATAAGGATGAGCAATATAGAAGAATATCTGCCAATCTAACTATTCAAATGACTGCCAGGCAGAGATGTTCCATGAATATGTGATGCAAATCCCAGTAAAGAATTGCAGACACAGAGCAATCATTTAAAAGAGCGGAGCCATAAGGTGCTATTAGAATAAGTGTAGAATATAGTTGCTCGGGGATGGCACTACTATTATTCTCTTACAGCAACATGGTCAAAAGCAAAGGTGAGTGGCAACGGGTTCAATAGTGCTAGCAAAGAATAGCACTGATGCACTTAAATGAAGAATAAGGCTTTAGTCTTTGCAGAGAGATGTAGTATATAACATGTATTTATTTATAAGAGGCAGTTATTCTCCATCTTGACCATAAACCACAGGTAAACATTTTGTGGCCTCCCACTCCCATGCTGAAAATAGTTTTCTCTTTTTGATATGATTTGCAAGTTAAAGACAGACTTGGCAGTCAGCTAAAAGCTTCAGTGCCTCCCTCTCCAACATCTATGGGAAGTGCAAAAGAGCGCAGTACAGAGGCATGATCTGAGCTTATTTTTTGATTTAGCACAAGCAAAGACTGACCACCTGGCAAAATTCAGATCAAGCTTGTTAGATCGACCACGCAAGATGAGACCCTGCAGATCTGGGCAGATACAGCGTGATATCCAGTCCTGAAGAGACATTACCAGGATGACGGAGGAAGCTGAGTTGCTTAGTAACAATACCTAATGAGGGGCATGTAGGATAAGAGTAACTAGTCCCGAGCACTTCCTGATCCTCCTGGATTGTGGTTGCATCCAGATGCTGCAAGTAATTCTGGTCTGATCAACTAAGGCCAGTTAAGGATTGAAAAATCTAAGAAGAAAAGAAAGAGAAAAGAGAAAAAAAAGTAGTATGCTAGACAAATATAAAGTGACATTTAAGAAGTTGTCAAGACTCGCTATACGTGCCAAAAATATAAGCCCAGTCCAAGTCAAAAAAAACCCCAATGTCAGTGACTCAGGAAAAAAAAAAAAAAAAAAAAAAAGGAAAAAAAAGCTCTCTCGAGCAAAGTCGACATAGGTCTGATTATGCTGACAGGAAAAAAAATGTACTTGTTCTAGAATATTATTCTCACTTCCCTGAGAGCTTACTAGGAGACACTATGGCTAAACAGGTAATCAGGCATGCCAAATCTATTTTTGCTAAATATAGTACACCTGCCATCATAAAGTATGACAGTGGGCTACAGTTTAGTAATTTACTGATGAGAATTAGTTGTCTCAAACAGTAAAGATGCCCCAAGCATCCATCCCACAGTTTAATGAAGCTGCCACCTCGGGAAGACTGAGCAGGAGACATTTGCAGATGAAGGGGACAAGGGCTGGAGGGGAAATAAAAAGGATATTTTGCCAAAGAAGGGATCACACAAGCACCACACACGGCAAGACAAGGTGAACCCGAAGATGCAGCACTCGGAGCAGCTGGATCAGATCTCTCAGCAAAATGGCTCAATATGTTGAAGAAGTCAGTCCCTGACATTAGGGGAAATGGGCAAAAATAACACTAGTGAATAAATATACTTTCTAACTCCCAAAGACAGTCCCAGTAGCACTGGCATCTCAGGAGAAACTTAGTAATTTAGGTAACTAGAGATGAATCAATTAATTTAAAATTGTTAATGAGCTGAATATGATGGTTACAGATGTTTTTGATTGTATGTCATTTGCATACTCTCTGTCAAGCCTATTCTTATTTTTTGACTAAGAAGGGAAAGCAAACACTGTGTTGGGAACTGTGCCTTTCAATGACATAAGGGGAGCTGATCGTTCCTAAAATTAGGTGCCAAAATCTAAGATAGTCAAACAAGATCTATTTCTGGTCAGTAGAGGAGAACAAACACCTTCACAGGGGGATTCATTTCACCCAAAAGATGTTATCTAAGCTAACAAATGTTTTTCTTTCTGGAGAGGTCTCCACCTCCCCGCTGGCTATATGTGGGTCATGATGTCCAGGTGGTGTCCAGCCTCTAGACATTTAAAATCAAAAGTGCTGAATCCTGTCCTTAGGTTCAGATGATGCTAGACTAGAAGCATCCGTAGTAGAGGTTTTTTTCTTTTTCTTCTTTTTTTTTTTTTTTTATTGACCTTAGACCAGGCCTTCAATAAGAAAGTTTTTATTGCATTGCCATGGACTCCTACACTCTACAGGGATATGTCCTCCCACTCATCTGAAGCATTAGATCCTTTACCCAGAGAGTTTCTACTGCAGTTAGTTTCAAGGTCCCAAGTTAAATTCCTCACGACTTTTATTCTTGCACACCTTCGAGTCCTCCTTTGCAGCTGTAGCAGACCAAAACTTAGAGAACAAAAACAGGCACAGGGCATCTGCATTTCCCTTGGGCTTCATCTGTTCCCTCATGCATGTGGCTATTGGCTACAACTCTGTGCATATAAGATCAGATAGTTTTACATACCGTCTACCTCAGCAATAAAGCTGTGATCTGCAGTTTTTGTGCCCTCCGAAATGCTAAGATCAGAGCACTCTGGAAAGGCAACTGGGTGGCTGCAGGGACCGGCAGTAACGGCCTTCATTTCTGCATCCCACTTCAAAGTTAGTCCATGGTAGAGAGCAAACAAGCATTGCTACCATCTGATGGTTGCTTGAGGAAGTGAGTTTAGATGCTGCAAATGTTCATCTCAGAAAAACTATCACTCCATTGCATCAAGAAGCACTGTGCTAGCAGCTTTCTGACTTGTAAAGGAGAAGTTTCCTAGGCTTAGTTTTATTTCTGTCTCTTCCCTTGTGACTTGAAGGAAAACAGGCAGAAAATATGACTGGAATTGAAAAGCAGAGCCTTTTGTACAGTAAAATATTTGTGTGAAGAACAGAGGTGTACTTTAACTTAGTCAGATGCTTTTCTCTGAGGGAATTTAAAGAAGCATTAAATTAAAAATTATTTTAATAACAAACTTAACAATGCTATTATTTTAACAAAACCTTTTCACTGGAAAAACAAAACAAAACACTTTCTTTTCATTTTAAAAGCTTTAAAATAATTTTGCTTTCATTTTCAGTGCGTAGCAAAACAGAGATCACTTTACAGTCCTTCAGTGTTTTGTTTGCATTTCCTACACAGTGAGAAACTGAGGTACTGAGATATTGTCTTAAAGTGTACTCTACTGAGATAACCAGTGCCTGACTTTTCAGTGAGGCTCACCTTACATGAGGTTTTGCATCCTTAAAACCAAACCCAATGAATTCACTGAATTCTTTCTTCACTAGATTCTCAGGAATTTGATAAAAGAAAGTAATTAACATTTCAAATAATCTCTGCCCACATTTTTTTTTCATCCTCAGCATCCATCCTTCTTGTGTCCTTGTACTATACAGTCCCAATAGTTGTCACCATAAGTGGCTTCCTTCAGCTATCTAGTTTGTCCCCAAATCCAAGTTATTCTTTTTTTTCTTTTAATTTCTTCCCCTTCCCTGTCCACTCCACTCTCCCATTCCAAAAATTTCTTGTCCTAAGCTATTTATTAACATTTTTGGCCAAATCTTCTCTTATCTGCACTTGTATCAAGCAATTTTCTCCTTTTCTCCAACTAGACTCAGGTAAGGAGAGCATAAAGGAAAGAGAAGCAGAGAAAGCACAGGGCAGGCAGTACTGAAATGGCAAACCTGTTCGAGCCCACTGCAACTTTGACCTGCAATTGAAGATAAAATTGAACTTCAGTTTATCTTCAACTTTCAGTTAAATCCTGAGCACAGAAAGGGACGCATCTCCTAAGCAAAGGTCTTTATCTGAGGTCTTAAGTCCTTATACCAGCATGTTATAGAGTTGGAGATTAATTAACAAAACATTAACAAGAATTTCTAGGTAGGACAAGCAATATATTTTTCTATAGTTGTGTTCTCAGGAAGAGCTAGTGTTTTTAGTCAATATTTTTCTACAAAGGCTAACACTCAAGATGGAAAAGCTAGAAGGCACAGGATAGAGGGGCCTGTAATGGGAAATGTCATGAACCTTAACAGGAAACAGAGCAACCAAAGCTGCCTTTCTGAGAGGAAACGACCTACTTTTTTGATGCAACAAGATCCCACAACATCTAATGAATCCATTATCTGGGACTATTATCTACTGTGTAAAGTGCCAGCCCCTCCACTTAAGAAACGTTTAAAGTTGCCACTTGGCATCGTTTGCATAACTTACAAATCATATAGTTTAAAAACCTTAAGTAGTGAAAATGTGGAGACTCTCACATTGCCCACAAAATAGATAAATGCATGAGTCATGTTAGTTATGAAGCAATGGACATTCAAAAAGGTGCAGCAATAAAAACTCTGACTCAGGGCTTGCTTTATTTCTCCTTATAATTTTGATAGCTAAGGAATTTATACAATAATAAACTAAGGAATTTGTACAGTATAAATTAATAATCAAATTAATATATGTGTGAAATCTCACATATAAGAATTAATGAAACCAAGTCATGCAGCTAGCATTGAAGATGACCAAACCCAGGGTTTTCAATGTAATGTGTCTATGACAACATGGACCATGATTGTTCTCTTTGCATAATGGCTAGAAACAAAGTGATGGGTCTATCATCTCAACTGTTTTCTGGGATACAACAGTGTCCATCTTTATCGGACGATAAATTGTTGTGGCTGAGACTGCAATTCTACTATGGAAAAGTGACAGTCCCTGCACAAAAACACACAAATATTACAAACTGACAAAAGTGTAGTTTGGGGAGTTCCAGCAAAGCACTGATGTTATGGAAAGAGCTGCTACTTGTCACCTTTACAAAGACCATCACTCCAGGTACCATATTCTGTAGTGTCTTTCATAAACTACAGTCAAATAACAGAGGGAGACCCAGAAAAATAGGCAAAGTTAAGATAAAATCATTTCTATTGACAACAGCAGGTGAAATAAACTCTCTGATACCTGAGGATGGCTGCATGTTTCAAGTGTTATGATTGAAACATTAATTTTGATTTCGAGACTTTTTCTTTCTAGTTTACATTCATTACCTCTTCCTTGCGTTATTTACAATCGTTTATCTACAATTCATCGTAGATACAGTTCAACTTTTTGATTTTCTCAAATACTGTATTTAAAAATTGAAAAATAGGATTTTTTTTTACTTTTAGGAAAAAAAGGTCAATACTGAGGGCTTTCTTAAAAAAAAAAAAAAGGTAATGAATAGACCATAGACTGCATAACCCAGCTACTGAAGAATTGTTCAATTACAATTTATGTCTTCAGACACTGCAAGCACATGGATTATCAGAGGCATTCAGTAGTACAGTACGTTAAATGATAACAGTAAACAAATTTTTAAACAGCGATCTCAGACAAAAAGCAGAAGCAAAGTAATAGCTTCTGCTTTCCCATTTTTCTTCAAAAAAAGTTTTCATTTTTACCCATTTCTATCATATTAAATCTGAGAAAACAGTATACTAAAAGTAAAAGTGTTCAAATTGTAATTAATAGAGTAGCTGATCACATTCAGATTTGTGTGAAACTCATGGAGGATCAGCAACATAAGGAAAACTGAGAGTTTTAAAACACAAATATAGCCCTAGTAAGCAAAGAAAAGTCAAGATTTGGACCAAAAATTGCAGATCATAGCGAAAGCACTAGGCATATTGGCTCTTTCATTGTAATGCCATACATGTCCTGTTTGTTTCCAGAAGAAAATTTAAGGAATGGGTGCAGTTTGGCTAGAAAGGTGGAAACTACCATGAGACAAGCTAATGTTTCTGCTGTTCAAAAGCTGCTAAGACAATTGTGATGAATTGTACTTCAGAGTCTCTGTGGATAGGAAAAGAAAGAATGGACTTAAATTACAGCAAAGAAGATTTAGATTAGACTGCTGATGGAGAATAGCTAAGCAATTGAGCAAATTGCTTAGAAATCTTGTAACATCTCCATTGGTGGAGGTTCTTCAGCACGCAATGAGCAAGTATCAACCATGCAATAGGCAGAGATAATCTGAGATTATTTTATGCTTCTATATTCACTACAGTCTAACCCTGAGTCATTTCCCAAGTATTACTAACTGAAATTAGCTTAGTTTTGATTTTCTTCTCAAATAACATAAAATATCTATAACATACAGAACCTGGAGATAAATGTATTATGGACACCAGAAAGGATAGCTGTTCTTCATCAAACAGTATCTAGTCGCTTGACTGTTCTCCCTCCAAACTATTGTTCCCCAAGTAAGAACCAGCAAAAAAATTAAAGCAGCCAGTTATAAATAATGAAATAATCTAGTAAACTACAGACCTAATTTAGAAAATATTCATAAG
>VWPW01010870.1:0-15711 GCA_013389825.1 Crypturellus undulatus
AAACAGAACCCAGACCTTGAGAAAGAGGTTTGCCCGCTTGGGTTGAGTGATAAGGAGCACGGAGGCGGTTGCTCAGCCAGGTTCACAGCCGAACTCCTTCAAAAGCAGTTGAAGGCAGCCGCTTGACCGGGCTTGTAGCCAACTTAATTGCAGAAATCCTCTAAACTAGTTTGAAGGTCAAACACCCGAGAGGGAGGAAGAAGATGAGGACAGAAGGACCCTCAGACAGACTAGTTTGAGAAGGAAAACAAATTGAAGCTGTGCAAACACAAAAAATAGAGAACCTCCGGAATTGATATTTTAAAGGGACTGACTTTGAACCTTTCTGATGGTTTGTACCAATTTGGAACAAAGAAATATACTAATGCCCGGACAATTTTAGTCAGAAAAGTAGAAATGCCCCACAGTATAAGATTCTAGGGGGATATGAAGACATTTCGCAGATAACTAAAGGCCTAATGGATGCAGGAGTTTTAAAATGCACTATCACAGCTTGGAATAACCCTGTCTGGACCATCAAAAAGAGTGATGGGTCATGGAGAATGACTGTGGATTTCAGAGAATTAAATTAACACACCTCTTGCACCAGCTCTTACAACAGCTGTACCAGGTATTGCCACCTTGATAGAAAAAATCCAGAAGCGTTCAGGAACTTGGTAAGCAGTAATTGGTTTGGCTAAAGCTTTCTTTACCAGACCCATTGCTGAGGAGCATTCTCATCAGTTTGCCTTTACTTGGCAGGGGCGACAATATACGTTCACCAGGTTGCCCCAGGGACAGTTGCTCAATCCAACCATCTGTCATCGTACAGGGGAACAAAATAACATGTCCCTCACTCTTAGTTGCACCCAGGCCCAGACATGGGTGCAGAGTGTCATTGCAGGTATATTGAGAGATAGAGACAACGTAGATTGAGATCCAGAAAGATCGTGTGGGATGCGGCCATGGAGGGGGAGTGACAGCTTCGGGTGTGGTGGAGACCTGCGACCTTCACCCATGACCAGGTCCTCAGCGCAATCATCACCTACATACTGACGGTGGTGGATGTCACCATTAAGAAGATCTATCTGTACTCTATCCGCCCACACACCCCCGAAGATGCTGCCCTTAAAGTGAGCAATGTTTGTTTTGATGCCAAGGAGGGTGTGTGCCATTTTGAGATCAAACCACAGAGTAATACAAAAAAATGCATTACCTTATGTAGGGAAGGAATGCATGTGCTTTAGAACAATGTGTAAATACGTGCTAAGTGATGAAAGTCATAACCAGACTGTGTTTAATGACTCTAATATATGTGCTTGCAATGTACTTGTTGTTAGAGGCTGAGATTTTGTGTATAAGCCACCTATGCTTACTAGTTAATTGCTAATTAGAAAGTATACCCTATATCATGACATAAACATGACCCCAATGAGTAGGCGTTTGTCACTTGTAACAGAGATGTTAGAGCATGCAGAGTTACAACAGCTGTGAGTGACACTAAGGCAGAAGCAAACAAGATCTTGAGAACTGTGCATTATGATAGCACCTTGCTACTGGATGAGGCAGGTGAGACTACCTTGACGACCAACTGAAAAGCCTAGGTCTGGCTAACTGCCTCCTACCATAGTCAAGGGCAAGACTGGGTTGGCCTCTGTGTTTGCCACCAAGAAGAACCTTGAGCTCCGCTATTGTCTGCAACCCAATAGGCGTTGAGCGGTGGGGACACATGCCATGCCATGTTAGAAACTTCTTGCCGGCCCAAGGAATCGGGAGGGGATCAAAAGACGCAGACTCCATGTGAATTAGATCTTGTTCTGTTTATTATTGTTACACACGCATATTTATACCTAAGTCCCTGAGGGACTAACGTGGCGCCTTATGATTGGCTGCTAGACACGTGGCGCCTTACAATTGGTTGCTAGGCGTGTTGCTAGGTCCAACCCACTTCGTCTACCCGCAAGCTCTCGCGAGGCTGTTTACGAAGACCCACTTCCTCCTCATTGGCTCACTCCCAGGTCTGCTCAATATTGCTTCCAGGGACCAGATCACTCACAATACCCTCTCTTTTTTTCTTTCTTTTTTTTTTTTTAAAGACTGAAGGTCTATCAGCCGTCAGATTTAAGATTGAAGGCCTATCGGCCATCAGATTTAAGACTGAAAGCCTATCGGTGCACCCGGCTGAACAAATGCAGTTTTGAGAGCGGTTCACAATACCCTCTCTTTTTTTCTTTCTTTTTTTTTTTTTAAAGACTGAAGGTCTATCAGCCGTCAGATTTAAGATTGAAGGCCTATCGGCCATCAGATTTAAGACTGAAAGCCTATCGGTGCACCCGGCTGAACAAATGCAGTGTTGAGAGCGGTCGAGCCTTCACGAGGTGGCCCCGAGCCGCGAGCCAACTCGTAGGAAGAGAGTCGTCGTTACTGCTTGAAGCCCATACTTTAGTCATTATGTTAAACACCATATGGCGTAGACATGCGAAAGCACAGTTAGCTACAACTAAGATAATAAATCCCACAATCAGCAGCAGCAATAGTGATTTAAGCAAAGATTTCACCCACTCCTCAAGGCCTAGGAAATCAGTTAATTCTTTCAGCCCAAAAAACCCGAGGTCCTGTTGTATCTTTTGGGAGTGCTGCATCAGCTGCTCAATCTGCTGGTGAATGGCCTGAGAGTGGTCATTTAAGTCCATGCAGCACATGCCGTAGAAGTCCTCACAGCCGTGCCCATGGGCGAGCAACAGGAAGTCTACGGCAGCCTTGTTCTGAAGTACTGCATGCTGCACCTAGGAAAGGTCCTCGGCAAACTCAGAGAGAACCCAGCTTGTCACATTAGCTTAATTACCCAACAAGCCAGATCGGCCAAGTTCCGGTGAGCCTTGGCTGCTGATGCTCCCGGAATGAAAAGGGAAGCAATTATGACCTCCCACTTGCTCCATAGTTTTACCTGGTCGTCACAGTCCTCCTGGACAGGGACTGCTTTAGCTGCTCACCGGATTCGTCGAGACCTTCGAGTGTCACCTCGTGGTTGTGGAGGCATAGCCATGCTCAACCGCCCGATAGTACAAGGCCCTCCTATCGGCTTAGAAGGCCGTGGTGTCTTCACTCCGCTCCACCCTCCATTCACGCGTCATCTGCACGGCACCATCAGATTATCAAATCCTCCGCAGGAAAGCCAACAAAGTTTTGGCCATACTGTCTCCGTTCTGCTCCACTCTCCATTTACTCTTAGGAGGGCAGATTATCTTGCCAAGGGAATTGTGGAGAAGTAGATTCCACACATATCAACCATCCTGGAAGTGGTAACTGTCTCTCACCTCAAGCAAACCTCTGTAATGCCAGAACTTCTGTTAGGTTCTATTTTCTCCCAAGTATCGCCTCCTTCTCAAGCAATTCTCTCACAGAGTGTTAAAGCAGACTAAATAAATAACCTGAGAACCGCGTCGTCACACTTTTGCGCGGCTGCAAGGACGAGAAAAGCCACTTAAGAATAGCAAGGCAATCTACCTCTCCCCTTTTTTTCCTTTGCCATTGTATGATCACCGCAGCAACAGACATGGGACAGGAGAGGACTAGAAGGTGGAGGGGGAGTTCTGCAACATACTGGGAACACAAACGTTCAGCCATGAGCTCTCCCAGCCATTGCACGCACTCTTACTGTTCCATTGTAAGGGTGATCGGAGCATCGGCATTCGTACCCTTCAGAAGCGGGCGCAGAGGGGCAAGATCTTCATTGGTGATGCCCAAGAGGGTTTGCACCCACTGCAGATCCCCCAGCAGTGTCTGGACGTCTGTCAGGGTTTTCAGCTGGGTATGCAGTAGCACCTTCTGAGGCGCGATTGTGGATGCCGTTATCTTCCAACCCAAGTACTTCCAGGGAGCCTCCCTCTGTACCTTCTCTGGTGCAATAATCAAACCCTTCCGACTGAGCATTGTAGTGATAAGCCGCTCGTCCTCTGGCATAAAGCGAGCCCGTCGTGCGAAGAGGATATTATCCATATAATGATAGATAAGAGTATGCGGCCACTGCTGTTGTAAGGGCTGCAATGCCGCAGCGACAAAAATTTGACACATGGTGGGACTATTGCGCATACCTTGTGGCAACACCACCCACTGGAAACGTTGCGCAGGCGCCATGCGATTGATTGACGGAAGGGTGAATGCAAACCGTATAGAGTCCTCAGGGTGAAGTGGAATTGTATAAAAGCAGTCTTTCAAATCAATTATCAGCAGATCCCATCCCTGGGGAAGCATGGCAGGAGTTGGCAGCCCTGGCTGCAGAGTACCCATAGGTTCCATTTGAGCATTAACTACCCACAGGTCATGTAACAGACGGAACTTTCTAGATTTTTTCGGAATCGGAATGGGACTGGTCGAGGGTATCAAGTGACCAGCAGCCAGATGCTCCTCAACCAGCTGATGTGCCATCTGCAGCCGGCTTTCACTCAGCGGCCACTGCTCGACCCAAACCGGGTCGGAGGTCTTCCAGGTGATCTTGAGGGGCTGCTGTGCAGCGGCCGCTGCGAAAAAAACGTATCTGGCGTAGTGAGAACNCCAATTGTGTCATGCACTCATGCCCGATAAGAGCATTGTCTCCAGGGGGTAGCACCAGGACCGCCACCTTTATGTTGACTGCTTTTCCATCGATGATGAACGTGACAGGGTCCCAGCTTTCGAACATAGTGGTCCGTCCCCCGATTCCGCCAACATCGTGTAGAGCCGGGCGGATCAGCCAATTAGAGGGCCACAGCCGCCTTGCAACTATAGTGATGTCTGCTCCAGTGTCCATGAGCGCCGTGAAGGAGAGTTGTTGACCCCGATACTGCAGCTCCACCTGTACGATGGGTCGCTGCTGCATGTTCAGAGATAGGCACGCTATATCACCAGAGGATCCAAAGCCTTTACTTCCCCACTCTGGCATGTTCTCAACAGCGGAAGCCATTTGCCATGGTTACTCATGNAGTTGAGCTATCCTGCTGCCCTTGGGTATGAACAGCGGTGGGTGGAGCGTATATGTCACCACCTTGACTGTTCCCGTAAAGTCAGCATCAATCACTCCGGGGCAAATTAAGAGGCCTTTCACTCCGGCCGATGAATGACCAATCAACAGAGCGCCTATCTTTGTTTTAGAAGCATGAAGGGGTTCTTGCGTCGTTGTAGGAACACGGACAGGCGCGGTGTCTACCAGGGTGACGTCTATTGCGGTTGCCAGGTTGATCCCAAGACTGCCTCGGGTGGCAGGTTGCCAGCTGTCACTGTCCTCGACTCCAGCACATGGGCTACTGTTTTCTTTGCGTGGCCCGGCAACGTGGTCTGCTGCCCGTTTCCCAACTGGGTGCATGCCCCTGCCGCGTGTGATTTGGTCTGGCAAATGGGGCACCATACAGGATTCCGCGGGAACTGACAGCTAATGTGGCCCCATTCTCTGCATCGGTAACATCTCGCACCATCTCCTGAGCGGTGCTGCTCTCTGGTTAAGGGTTTCAACACTGCAGCAAGAGCCTGCAGTCCGCACTCATGCGCCGCAGCCGACTGCTGCACTGCTTCAGACAAACAGGCCATAGGCCCATCACGGATCCTTTTAGTAATTTCCTCTAGTATAACATCAATGGGCGCATCACGCGGTAGTGTTAACAATATCGCCTTGCACTTCGCATTTGCATTTTCAAAGGCCAGTGATTTCATTATGTGCCTCTGTACTTCTGGGTCCAAACCTGGGGCCTGTTCCAACGCCCGCATCAGGAGGTCCACAAAGTCAGTGAATGGCTCAGAGTGCCCCTGTCGAATGGTAGTATAGGAAGGAGCTCGCTTCTCCGGAGGTAGTGCGAGTAGTGTTGCCAGGGCCATCTCGACTGCTGCATTCAGAAGGGCTGTATTATAGGCAAGTTGTACTGTTTGGTTTGTAAAAGGCCCTTTCCCACACAACATCTCTGTCCGCACCCCCTCCAGCAGATCCCCAGCTGTCCGGGGTTGATCGCAGACCTGCTGGGCCTGACGCTCCCACTCCCGCTCCCACAAGAGGAGCTGGGCTGGCGTTAGCAGCAAGTGGGCTACCTGACTGCAATCAGCTGGCAGCATCAGTTCCGAGCTAAAAAGGAACTGCAGCATCTGCTTAGCAGGCTCTGAGTGTAGGCCATAGTTATCGACTGTCTGGTGCAGCTGCTGCATTATCTTCCAATCAAACGTCTTCCATCGAACCTCCACCTCGCTGTCTGCCTGCGTCTGCACCACAACTGGACAGGTCAGCGTGGCAGCGGCCTGCCACTCTCCTTCTAAAATGGCATCCCGAATAACATCTGACCATTGGCTGCCCCTAGCTGGCCTGATCGTAAACCCGTCCAAAGACGTCACTTGTACATCCCCGATGGCCTGACCTCCGAGACCTAAACCCTCTAACTCCCAGATTGCCCAGCGCAGTACTCAATCCGACGGTTATCCTTGGCTCCCATGGCCGCTGGTCCGGGGGGCCGGCCTTGGTGGAGGCTGGCCACCTCCCTCTTCTTCTGCCCCGGAGATATCAGAGTTATCTCTTGGCTGTCTCTCCAGCACGGACGGCTTTTCGGCTCCCTGGGGCTCCTCCGTCTTGACTCCCAGGGCGGCGGCCTCTGCCGCATCTCCGGCGGCCCCCATATCGACATTACGAGCAAGCTCAATTGCCGACTTCTGACCCCTGATCACCGCACCCCTCGGGGTAGCTAAGCAAGCGCCTGGGTTAATGAGCGGCTCCTCCAGAACCGTCCCCAACATATCTGAGGCAGCCATCGCCATTTTCCTTTCAGTGGTCATCTGCCACAGATGGTTCAGGACCTCCCTCCAAACAGATCCCAGCTCCTTGACCGTCTTACTGCCATCCAGCGTAGCCATCCACAGGACATCTTCAACCTTCCGTCATTCCGTGATACTAAAAATACTAGCGGGATCTCCAAAACGACCCTTGCCAGACCTTGATGTGAGTGATGGCCACCTCTCTCTCTGAGGGCCATGTACAAGGCGAATGTAGGCCACACGGCCTGCTGTTGACAAGAGTAACTTGTGATTGAACATCTCTAAGCACAGCAGAAAGGGCCTAAGAAAAGCCAAAGAATGTGTCTTTGGAAGGAAATAGCAAGGACTTTACAACCATCTTGATCATGAAACCCGAACAAGAAGATGCCCCCACAACGAAATGTTATTAGCGAGAATACAAAGTGCATTATTGAATGCTTAGCCATGATATAAGGTTTTGTCTTGCAGATCTACCTGTTTACTGCCACGACTCCTCCTGATTATTATTCCTTGTTTAGTTCCTTGTGGTGTACAATTAATTAAGCGTGCAATACAGGGAATGCGGGTGGCAATCATGTTTGAAGAAACGGATCAACCAACAATATATGCCACACTTGTGGAACAGCCAGGGTTCACCTGCCACCTCATCGTTTTATGACCACAGTCCAACTTGGACAGTTCGAGGAGCGCCCTCCTCAGCGGTCCCCGACACCGGTTACAGGATTGACCGTGTTCACGGATGCCGGAAGAAGATCACAAAAGTCTTCATTAACCTGGAAATAGGGGAACGTCTGGAAGGAGGTGGTGCTATCGGACTTTAGTGGTTCCACTCAACAACTTGAGTTACGTGCTGTCGTCACGACCTTTCAGCGCTGGCCGGATCAAGCCCTAAATGTGGTCTGTGACTCCCTGTACGTAGTAGGCATTGTTCAACACATGGAATGAGCAATTCTGAAGAAAGTTGGAGATGCAGCTTTGTTTACCCTCTTTAAGACGCTCTGGCTACTTCTCGACAATCGCCAGACAAACTAAGTGCGGTAGAAGACGTGTGGGCAGTAGCATGTAACCAATCATAGTGTATGTGTACGTGTGGCTAAAGAGCCTGCGGAAATGTATTAGGTATATAAAGCACTGTAACAAGGAATAAAGTGGCACTGCGTGATCATATTGATTGTGTCTGTGGTGCACGTACCTCCCGTGACAGACCTGGACTGTTTTTGTAGAACAACAGGAACCTTTATTCTTGGTTGCTTAAGGGTAGCCTCAAAAATTAGGAACTGATTCCCATGCATTCCCCCTCCCACCAATGTCTTGGAAGGGAAAAAAAATAAAAGGTCCAAAGGTGATGTTTATTATCATTATGTATCTGTCCAAATTCTCTAGGAACACTATTCAAAACATACACACATATTACTGTTCACATGTGTTTTATTTTTGTCTGTGATGTTTGCTCCGTTGGACAGAGCAAAACTTTGTACTCCACACCTACACATTATTATGTCTACCTTTGCTCTTCATTTATGCTTTTCTTTCTTGTTTAATCAGCATAACTTAAAATCAACTGATACACAGAAAACTACTTCTAGGGTATATGCTGTTTCGACATCGCTCAGACGCTCCCCAAGTGTGAAGGGAACAACTGCTGGAATTTGGAGTATTCACTGTGAACTCCGAACACTTCCTGAGGAAAAGTCCAAGCCTCGTCTCTAGATAGGGCAACAACATTGAGTGCTTTTAGCAGCTCCTATCTCCGATCCCTGCTCTCCTGTCAGAGACTGGAAACTCTTCCCTGACTACTGTGACTGAATCAAGAAAGTAATTTTGGATTGAATTAGAGTTCCTCTAACAGACAAAACAGACTTCAGAGTAGGCAAATTGAATTTCTCTGGTTCAGTGCCTTTGCTGTGGCACTGCTCCTCTCAGGAAGATTTTCACATTATTGAGAGCTGGCAGGTTTCCTTGTAAATAGCCACAGGCAGCACACATTGCAACACAACTGATTCCTTGTCTGCTGTCATTAAAAAGGTATTTCTATCTGCACGTACCCAGCCACTTACACATGTGTGTGCACACACCCACACATGCACTAGAAAAACCAAATGCAACCTCTGCATAAAATATTATTTTTGTTCTACCATGACTACATTCTACACGGCCTAAAATTCCAGGAAGTGCATTCCTGGAGAGACTTAGCATCAGTATCTAAACTAACTAAAACTAACATCTGTAGCATATGCAGAGTGAAATGTATTTGTTTAGGCAATGCTTACAGAATTATTAGCACATGCAAGAAATAACTTTGCACTTTTCAAATCTTGCAGTTTACACAGAAGTTTTTCCCAATCACTATTCATTTTCCTAAAGCCCATTTTTATTCTTCTCCAAGACAAGAGAAATTATAACGTTCCTATCATTTTCATGGTTTCTTTTTACTCTCTTGGGCTTTATATTTTCTTTCTACCGTGGACCTAATGAATCATTGTTGCGGTTGGAGGCGGGGCGGGGGGGAGCAAATTTGGTAAGAGATAAATCCCCTTGCATTCCAGACGATCCTCAAAGGTTAGAGGGACTGGGGGTGACTGGACTCACCTCTTAATAGGGATGCCAAATACTGTGGTAACTATAAGTCCGACTCTGGCAGTATTGGATTCACCCACAGTCTGCTGACCGCCGGTCCAATTGCCTTCCTAGGAGTGAATCGAGTTCCCAAATAGTGTGATCAACTATAAGCTCAACTCTGGCAGTATCAGATTCACGAACAGTCTGCTGACCGTCGGTCTGATCCCCTTCAAAACAAGTGGTCAGGTTCATGAATAGCACAATTTATTCAAATGCAACATTTGGAAAACAGGTTTCAGATGTCAGTACAGGAAATTCTCTACTACAGTGTGGGGTCCTTAGCTAGTGCCTAGTGTACAAATGCGCAATCATCACTCACCCAGAAGATGGGAGAGGGCTCTCAATCTTGAGGAGTCTCCTCAGGTAGTGTCCTGACCCAAGGGGAGGAAAGGGGTTCAGCTTGTCGACTGATCCAGAAGTTACGATGGAATCTTCCCTCTCTCCTCTTCCTTCTTCCTTAGTTCCTCTTCCTCCGTTCTTACTGTCCCATTCTTCCTTCCTCCTATATCCCTCCTTAGTTCACCTTTTATATATTTTCTTTTACATTTAGGTGGAGCCTGAGTGACTCTAGTCATATTTACTTTCATTATTCATTGATTTTAAAAAGTGTCCTGAGTTAATCGGAAATCTAGAGAGCATGTTCAGTGAGCAGTTGTGCTCAGTGGGATGGGGTTGTGTGTCGGTATTATAATGAGTTTAGAAGGAGGTGAGTTTGAGCAAAGCCTATCGGAAGGGACTGATCTGCCACCATTGTTGGTCCAGCACTAGACATCACACTATGTATGTGGCTTATCCGCTGCATTGTACCACCAGGCTTCCACCTCTGCAGGGAGTGCAAAAGAGTTTGGCCACGGTGTCTTCACTCCGCTCCACCCTCCATTCACTCATCCTCTGCACGGCACCATCAGATTACCCCGTCTGCAGGGAAGCCAACAAAGTTAGGCCATGGTGTCTCCGTTCTGCTCCACTCAGACAGAGTAGAGGCTCCTGCACAATATAGGATAACAGAAGTCTAACAAAAAGATGCATTTTGTTGCTTCTCATATTAATTATTTAGAGCTCCCCTGCTTAAAGTCATTATTCATAGAATCATAGAATCATAGAATGCCTAAGGTTGGAAGGGACCTCTAGAGGTCATCTAGTCCAACCCCCCTGCACACACAGGGCCACCTAGAGCACGTGGTACAGGACTGCATCCAAGCGGGTCTTGAAGATCTCTAGAGAAGGAGACTCCACAACCTCTCTGGGCAGCCTGTTCCAGGGCTCTGTCACCCTCACTGTCAGGAAATTTTTCCTTAAGTTCCTGTGGAACTTTTTATGCCTCAATTTGTGGCCATTTCCTCTGGTTCTGTCAGTGACCACCAGTGAAAAGAGGCCAGCCCCATCCTCCTCATTGCCTCCCTTGAGGCACTTATAGACACAGATCAGGTCCCCTCTCAACCTTCTCTTCTCCAGNGGGGTAAGATCACCTCCCTCGACCTGCTGGAGACGCTCCTCTTAATGCATCCCAGGATGCCATTGGCCTTCTTGGCCACAAGGGCACACTGCTGCCTCAAGGTCAACCTGTTGTCCACCATGACGCCCAAGTCCTTCTCAGCAGAGCTGCTCTCCAGCAGGTCGATCCCCAGCCTGTACTGTTGTTTGGGGTTATTTCTCCCCAGGTGCAGGACCGTGCACTTGGCCTTGTTGAATTTCATGAGGCTTCTCACCACCCAGTTGTCCAGTCTGTCCAGGTCCCTCTGGATGGCAGCACAGCCCTCTGGAGTATCCGCTACTCCTCCCAGCTTCGTATCATCTGCAAACTTGCTGAGAGAGTACTCTGTGCCTTCATCCAGGTCGTTGATGAATAAATCGAACAGAACTGGACCGAGGACTGACCCCTGGGGGACACCGCTCAACACAGGCCTCCAACTAGACTCTGCACCGCTGATCACCACCCTCTGAGTTCTGCCATCTAGTGATAAGGATAGTTAAGCTGGTGCCAGGTTGTAATTTGCAAGTGGTAAGGATGCTAAGCTTCTATCAGCTATTTCAGAAACAAAGAACAAGGCCAAACTGCAAAGAGTTATATAAACCAGGAGGTGCATTCACAGAGCCCTGAGAAAGGTGAAAAGGTCAGCGAGGAAGAAGAGCAACCTCCATCAAGAAGACCACCAGGAGATTTCAGAGACTGCCCCCCAGCAACAAGGAGAGAGCATGCGTCGAAACATTGTAACATGCCAGAACTAGGAATCCAAACTGGGAGGAGACTTTTGGGCAACAGTAAATAAAACATGCTCTCACGGACTACAAAGTGCATGCCGTTGGTGGAGCAGAGACTCCCCGGCTGCCCAACGCTGCTTGCTTGCTATTTACAATAAAGCATACTGATGAATTGATTGGCTCCGAGAATTTGTCAGTTTATAACACTGTGGTGTTGTTAGCTGGAGTAGAAAGATCCAAAGGGGAAATGATCTGTAGTCAAATTCTGTTTTCTTTACGGACACAAAGAATTCTTCTAAGACTTGACATTTATGAAGGATGTAATGGAGTAAAATCTTCCTTTTACATCCAGAATTAGGAAACAGTTATTAATCCTTCATGGTCAAATGCTGGAACTTAGAAGTCAGTTCAGGATTGAAGCTTTCACATCTATTTAACAATTCCAGTGTTTCAGAAATTGTTTCAATAATTCAAATTATTTTCTCTCAAAAATATGTGTAACATTTGCAATTCTTGATGATATATACAGCTTTTCTTTCTCTGAACAATATTGTTATAGAAAAGCAACTCCTCAGTAAACCCTAGGAACCAAAAGAAATCCATTTTAGCTACTTTCTTGTGTGAAGTAATATTCTTTTGGGATGACACATCAAGATTGATATATTTCTAAAGATGGAAATTACTTGTGCCAGCAGATTTCAGTTCTTTTTTTCTTTATTTATTTAAAAAAAACCACCCTCTTTATCTGGTCTGGCTCTATCTGTAGGTTTTCTTAACATATAGATACCCATAAATCTTTATAGCATTGTGCCACTTTTTGATTTCAATACTACTTGATTTAATACTAATTTTAATAATCACTGCAAACCCTGTGTTTCTTCTTTGCATGATAAGCAGAAGATGAGCTGAAAGGATGGACTATTTGAATTAAGAGAGAGGGAAATTTGACAGAATAAACCAGGCCAAGATTAATGGCAAAGACATGAAACCACAAGCCTCATGGGCCTGATTTCCTAAATTATTCTATATTCTGTATGCTTTGTCAGGAAAAAAAATACTCAAACCCAACAACAGCAAAGCAAATGTATGTGTAACATGATGACTGTATTATAATCACCGGAGTACTTTTGTTAGAAAGCAGGCATGGCTCTGAAGTCTTTCACTTTCTCTAGCTTTTTTTCTTCTTTCATCTATTATTTCTGGTAATACTTGGAGATACTAGTACTCTTCTCACTATTTGTCCTCTAAATTTCCATGTGTTGGAATCATTGACAGACTTCTGAGAAACAAATGCTGACGTCCTTAAGGATGTGCTGAAAAAAACCCTAGACTTTGACAAGTCTTCATTCTAATATATGACAATTATGCTTAACAAAGTAGAATGATTTCATACAATAAATTTTCTAATGCTTTATCCAGTCTAACTTTGGTAGTTTCGGTCCTTCTGCTAGGAAACTATTCCATGGATTAATGTATTTGACTAGCAAAAAAAGTGGTTCTTAATACTCAGCTTAAATATTTTATTTCTCTAACTGCTCAAAAAACTAATAATCTCCCTCTGGTACTTACAGTACACCTTGACTGCTGTTTAAGATTTGTAACTGTCTCTCCCTTATTCTCATAGCCAATTTATACCTCTTTATCCTTCTTAAATTTTTCCTGTATACCAGTTCTCCAGTCCCATGATATTTTTGTGTTGTTTGTTGAACTTCTTAGAGTTTAATAATCTCTTTCTTGTAATGAGGTGGAAGAGATTTCCTATATTCCAAACAGAACTATACAAAAAATAACTCTTATGGCACTTCACTGGTTTGTGATATGATGCTTTTGAATATCAGTCACCTCCCCAAATTCTATAATGATCATGTAAGAAGTAGTCTAATACCTAGAAATATTCCCCAATGAAATTTCCACTTAATCCAGATTTATTTTTAAAATATTATTATTATGAAGACTAATTAGTGTTATTAGCATTATTTTAAGATGACAATGAAAAATATAGGCAGTCTGCTAATCTGTAAAACTGATATCTGTAAAAGTGATATTAAGGTAGAGTGTTTAGCTCCTATACGGGGAAAAAAAAGGAGAAATGTGGGTATATGGAGAGTCTTTTGGTAATCACAGTTGTGCACTCTCCAAGCTACAGTTGCTTCATCTGTCTAGCCTTTTGTGTGGGCAGAGCTCTAATCTGCCTGAAAAAATACTTTTTTTTCAACACTACTATATTGTTGCTTAAGGTTCTGTCTAGTAAATGGTTCTATAAGACCATCTTTTTGATTTCTATCATTTCATATTTCCTTTCTCGGGACTTCTTTGCGTTTGTTGCCTGTACCACTTGTATATTTTCTATATGAGCTTTATTTTACATTTGGTCATGTATTTCATGGTTTTTTTGTGATATAAGATATTACAGAGGGAAAGACTCAAACCTGTATTCAAGAGCCCGGCAGGTGGCTACTCGACTTTTTGTTTCTAGATGGAAACATCTTTCAACAGGAAACAAAAAGAGAAGGAAGTCAAATGTAGTTTATTTTAAAAAAAGCTAAATCCAGGTTTCCAATATGTAGGAATGTATTAAGGAAATTATAATTATTAATGAGTTATAGCCAAAATGCAGATTTAAAAAAATATATTTTTGACTGCATTTGTTGAAATGTTGATTCCTAAAAGATTTCACTTCTAGAAAAGTTAAAATAAAGAAAGTGTGAAGGAATGCTGTTTATCCTGTTATCAATAATAATGGATAGTGAAGATGTGAAAATTAACAATGCAAGTGTTTTTTCTGAGACCCCACTTCAGAGCACTTCCCATATCCTTATATCCCATCTAATTCTGCCTGCATCAGAGAGAGCTACCATAGTATAATGCCTGCAGATGAAGCAAATACTATTACTTCTCTTATCCCAAGTTTGCTATCTCATTCATGAGAGGTATTTTGGATTTTGGATAATTTTCCTGGCAGTAAATGTGAGATTGATAAGTGGGTGGAATCATCTGATCCTGCAAGACTGAAAAAATGGAATAAACTTATACGTGTTCTAGAAATGCTTTATCAACATTGCTTAACCGTGACTCCACTCCCTCTTGTTTTCCTGATATAAATTTGGTGCAAATAGGTGAAAACAAAACATTGATTAATAGAAATGTGGACAACAGTGGCTAGTAGGATTAAATGCATCTTGCTGCTTGATTGAGTAAGGTCCGAAAAAAATAACTTTTGAACTGCTGCTGATGACGTGCTACTCTTTAGATCAGTAACAACTACTGTCTCAAACATTTATTTTGTTGTGAGACATTCTCAGGTAGTAGCTATATAGATATTAAGGAACATTATAACATAACATCCTTATAGGAAAGCTCCAGAAGTGTGGACTGGATGAGTGGACAGTGAAGTGGATTGAGGATTGACTGGATGGCAGAGTTCCCTTTGTCAGGAAAAAAAATACTCAAACCCAACAACAGCAAAGCAAATGTATGTGTAACATGATGCTATCCCCCATGCACCCAGCGTTGCAATAAAGTGAATGCCTGCTTCTTAATACTACATTGGTGTTAAGAGGTTTATTCCCGGTTTTCGGTGACAGAATGACTTGCAATAACCTTATTTTCTTTACAGAAACTTATTTCATTAATAGCAAGGCATCCTGTATTTTATCCAGGTATTCAAACATCTGAGTTAGTTACTTTTAATCTTTAAATAATGATTTTGAATTCAATGGATGAAAAGTTCAGTAAATCATTTCTGTGATGCATCTATGCTGTCATGTTGGAATAATGTAGCTGCTAAACCTGCTACAAAGTTTTTATTATTTTCATTGTGTGTTTGAAGCAATGCATATTTTTATAATACTAGACTTCTAATTTCAGGGAGTCATTTTGTATGTTGGTTGGTTTCAAAGTCCATCATATTGCCCTTTCTTTTTACAAGCTGTAATTGGACAGACATCACAGTTAGTGGATAAGAAAGTTGATTGACTTTCATTATTGCTCTTCATTTTCATGCACTTTTTAACATGTAGAGATAATTTGCAAATCAGAGTTGCCTTCCATTGAAATGAAACACTTTGATAGTCCTAAAATCAAAATCTTTCACATCAATTTCTTCTGTTAGGGTCAAAATTCAAGCCACAAGCGGGACAAACACGG
>VWPW01010871.1:7625-26421 GCA_013389825.1 Crypturellus undulatus
TGCCCCAAGGGATGATTACATTGGCCAAGGGGCCACTGAGCTGCCCCAAGGGGTGATTACATTGGTCAAGGGGCAACTGAGCTGCCCCAAGGGATGATTACATTGGCCAAGGGGCAGCTGAACTGCCCCAAGCGATTACATTGGACGAGGGGCAACCAGTGCCGCAGGGGTGATTACAGTGGCCAAGGGGCAACTGAGCTGCCCAAGGGACGATTACATTGGCCAAGGGGCAGCTGAACTGCCCCAAGAGATGATTACATTGGACAAGGGGCAACAATGCTGCCCTAAGGGGTGATTACATTGGCCAAAGGGGCAACTGAACTGCCCCATGGGATGATTACATTGGTTAAGGGGCAACCAAGCTGCCCCAAGGGATGATTACATTGGACAAGGGGCAACCAATGCCCCAAGGGGTGATTACAGTGGACAAGGGGCAACTGAACTGCCCCAAGGGATGATTATGTCGGCCAAGGGGCAACTGAACTGCCCCAAGGGGTGATTACATTGGACAAGAGGCAACCGAACTGCCCCAAGGGATGATAACATTGGCCAAGGGGCCACTGAGCTGCCCCAAGAGATGTTACATTGGCCAAGAGGCAACTGAGCTGCCCCAAGTGATGATTATATTAGCCAAGGGGCAACTAAACTGCCCAAGGGATGATTACATTGGCCAAGGGGCAACCGAGCTGCCCCGAGGGATGATTACGCTGGCCAAGGGGCAAAAGCGCTGGCCAAGAGGCAACTGAGTTGCCCCAAACACACATGACCTGGGCTGTAAACAGGCAGGAGGTGGCAAAACTGGGGGCAAAAAGATGCTTCCAGATAATGAATACACTGAGGAAGATCTTCCATGATCAGGAAAAGAGGAAAAATCTCACAATGATGCTCGCAATATAACGTGGGCACTGTTTGTTTCTTAAGAGGAGAATTCTTTCCAAATGTATCTATGAGACGGGATGATATTAAAAGATGGGTGATATTAAAAGATAGGCGGTTCTTCATGGCCTTCCACCCCTTGCCTTTTTCTGCTTTCAAAGCCATCTAGTCTTCTGATACGGCCATGAAGCTACTGTGAAAAAGGGGGAATCAGTCTTGATTTTTGCCCTTGAATGCCCAATTTTTGCTGGAATTTTGGATGCACCTTGTGGCCAACTGGATTTTCTTTGGCGCTTAATACCCTGCCTTGCTGTTTGGCCCTCGGAAGCTCCATGCAAAGGTTTTTATGCCTGTTTTTTTCTACCTGCTCCCAGCAGAAGGGTGGGACAAAATCCGTTTCCACCTCCTTATCCAAAAGCTGCTGCCAAGACCTGCCTCTTTCTAATTGCTGGGGTTAGCAAAGGGCACGCGTATGTGGCAGGGATTTCTTGGCTTTCCTTGCGGAATTACAAGCTCTGCTTGCGCCATACGTAACCCGGAGCTTAAGGGAGGTTTCTATATTAGTTTCCAAAGCGCTGCCTAATTATCCCTATAGAATTATGGGCTGTGCTCTTCTCCGGGGAGCATGGGGACGTGCGATGGAGAAGCTGCAAAGGGGAAAGAGGGGACGTTTGGGGAGCAAAAGGGGATATTTGGGACCAACCTCTTTGCAGACCCTTCCAACAACTACTACGAGACCCTATTAAATAGCAGAGAACGTGGTTAGTCTTTCATAGGTGTCACCCATAAGTGATTCTACCAGTGCAATAAATGATAGTCAGCAGTAATAGGGCAGTAAAATAAAACATAGTTATTTTTATAGACTATTGGAGGGCAAATGCTGCTTATTACAAATCCCTCTCGTTGGTGCGTTTTTCTACCCTCTGTAATGCACGAGAGTCTTCGTTGTAATAGAAGTATTCTACTTTTTATAATATATTCTTGCTATAAAGCATTGAGTGAAGCCATATAAATCCTCCTGCAGTAATTTAGCTGGGTTTGATGCAATAATGAGCTGCTTGGCGCAGTGAGGAGAAAACCATCCAGTCTCTCTGGGTTTTCTTTGGGAATATTGCAGTTTTCCGGTTCTTCTGGGAATATTCTCTGTAAATCCGCCCCCTAATATTTGGTGCTTGCTTTCAGAGCCTCCAAACGTGTGACTTGCAGCAGCATCTGGTGTCATTCCTGTCCCCAAAAAGACAGGAATCTAATGTGGGGGAGGCAAAGATTCATTTGCTCTTATTTTCAGCTGTGATTAACCTGTGAAATGAGTGGCTTTAAGCCTCATATATAAGCTATAAAATAAGCTTGCAGGCCTCTGAGATAAAGACATTTAAAGCCTTTTTGACAGTAAACCCTGGCAGTTCGACAGGTCACTGTCCCCTTGACTGCTCTTTAGCCTGCACCTCTATCGACATCCCTGGCCAGAGAGGTGGCTTTGGGCTAAATAGCTCATTTTTGGGCCATATATGTGATAAAGAAATAACTCCACTGGTTTGGATTGCTTGGCAAAAGACTCATCTTTGGTGATGGGAGAGAAACTCTGCTTTAATGAGCATTAATGACCAAAGGAGGTGGCTTCCTGGCACAAAGCAGATTCCCAAGACGTCTCCCAAGCTGGCAGCTTTTTCCTGTTGGAAAAAAAGATATGGGATGGGAACCCATTGGAAGCAGTGCTGTCATTAAGCCTCAAGTGGCTCGTGGGAAAAGAGCTCCGATAATTGGGCCCAATAAAACGGCGGAGTTTGGGAAAAGGGGATGGGAAAGGCTGGAAAGAGAAATGACTCTGGTTCAAAGGAAGGGGTTTGCGACAGTGGGACAACAGGTCTGGTTCAAAAGCTTCTGTCCGAAGGGGGGAAACAGCAAAAAAAATGTATATATTTTAAAAGATCACTTAAAAAGATTAATTGCATAGGGTTGGAAATAAGAATCCTTTATCTCCAGGCTTAAGCTGGAAGTGGAGATAGGGAAGGAGATGCAGCACCAGGATGGCCCAAATTCAACTTGCAGAGCTGCAGGGAGGAGCAGGAGCAGCCCGGGTTAAATTTGTAGAGGAATGGGGCAGGAATCTGAGATTCCTGGGGCAGGAATCTCACCAATAGGCCCTTGAGTTGTGCCTTGCTTGGGGTTTAACGTCTTCGTTTGAAAACTGTCGGCATCTTCTGGGGAAAACCAGCTCTTGTCCTTAGAAGCCCTTGCTGAAAAGCCTTTATTCATGGTGTGTATTAGCTCATTTTGGTTTGGTTTGATTTTTGTTTAATCCCTTTCTAAAGGAGTCTGATCCTGCTCTTAATCCTGCATCCTTGCTTGGGCTACCAGCCCGTGACAGCGAGGAAGCCTCCGTTTTGCACGTAACAGCTTTACCATTTGCTTCGGAGTGATTTTCCTGCCAAGTTTATTGCCATGCCTCGCATTTGAAAGAAAATTGCTGTTATTTAGCTGGTGGCGTGTGAGTGGGAGAGCGTCATAAAGCAAAAGGGAAGGTTCAAAATCCCACGGAAGGAATCCACCTGCAGGATGCAACTCGGGGATAACAGGCTTATTTTCCCATTGCAGCGGATAATTTTGCAAAGTTTTGCCTCGAAGCAGCATCTGGGTGAGACCCCAGGGCCCCAACCCTCTGCAGAATGATTTAATGCAGGGCTAAAGTGGAGAGGAAGGCTGTAAGGTGAGGCTGAAAGCGAGGAAGTGACGCCAATCCAACATCACATCCTGCCCTTCGGCCGCTTCAAAGTCCAGGAATGAATCCCTGTCCCTCGCTGGCTAATTACCCAGGCTATTTCCAACATCCCTTGCTGCTAATCAAGCACAGGGCATGCTATAAATGGAGCAGGAGGAAACAACTAGCGTGCAACGTGGGAGAGTCTTCCTTTAGTCTCCGGAATTGCTGCCTGAAAGTGCAATAGCACCAGCAAGGTTAATCCCGAAGCGATGGGTTTTATGATGGAAAAGGGCTGGAAACTCACTCAGCGAGGAACCATCATAAGGAATTTCTTCCTTGGCAGAGCCTGATCTACAAAGCATAGGCAGAAGGCTCCGTTTTGGGGTTTCTCCTTTGCAATCTGACTAGATGCTCCGTAACGCGGGGTTGCAATCAAAGGATAGGAATGAAATACAAATTCCTGGTTTACGGCATCCATTTGGTCCTTAATGGATTAATGTTCTGTGTTTCTCGCGGGCTCTCACATTTGTGCCCGTCGTAAACGGCGTTTCTTTTCTCTTTTGCTCTCGTTCCCGCTCCAAATGGCAGCGCTCAGCCCCTTTGCAAAGTCATTTATTGAAGCTGCTGCCTCTGGACCGCGTCAGGAAACTGCAGATGCTGCAGACAGGCCTGGGACAAGCACAGGACGCGTTCGCCCTGCCCTGGACAGGCAGAGGTCGATGCTGAGGGTTGTGTTGAGGGATCAACACGGATTTATTTCACATTTTGCAGGCAACGCGGGCGGCTGGACGCGTCTCCCCTTGCAGCGACGTTGTGCAAAGAGCCCTCTGCTCCCCCCGTTATCCCTGCGGCACCTCGTTCCTGCAAACGCCAGGAATGGGATAACGCGGGGCTGCTCGTTCTTCCCTTTGCCATTGCATTCCTGGGCTGGGAATGACGCGGTGAGTCGCTCCTGGTGCAATTCCCTCGTGCTCGAGGGAAGTGGCACCCTTGGACGCATGGTGCTCCTGGGGATGCTCCCAAAGAGCAGGGAAAAAAAGCGGAGAAAATGGATGTCCTATGGGCATCTCCCAATGCCATCTGGAAACGGTTGCTTTAACCCTGCTCCCTCATTTTGCTTCCAAGAGAGCCCAGCAAACAGCCTGTGAGTCCTGGAATCACAGGGAGCAATAAAACCAGTTCATCATCCCGGAGAGGGACCCCAGAGCTTGGAAAAAGCGAGTGCAGGTGCTGGGAGCTGCATTTCCCAGCTCCTTCCTCTTCCAAATGCCCTTGAAGGCCGGAGCAGCCCCACTCTTCCCACCTGCCCTCTGTTAGCAGGGAATTAGCCAGGCTGTTGAACCCTAATATCCCCGGATTGCTCCTTGCAGCACATCCTCCCTGCACATTCCTGCTGGGAGAGGCTGGGCTGGTGATCCCAGTGGGATCCTCGTGTTGCATTGCAGTATGTGGGATGCAGGAGGATGCACCAAGTCCTGGGGGCTGCAATGCAGGGAAAATGATGGAGAGCATTTCCTGGCCTTGCCAAGGATGGAGATACCAAAGGGAGGAAAGGAATATTCAGAATGCAGGATTCCTCCAAAGCAAACTGCAATCCTTTAGGCAGCCTTATTTTATAGCCGGGTATGGAAAACAGGTAGGAAAATGTTCATTAGGGTGTGAGGCCGATGCATACCCGTGCATCTATTAGAGTGCAGTCATCCTGCTCCCAAAAATCCCATGGGAAGAGGTGGTGGAAGATTGCATTTGCTCTGGGCATGTCTTGCAAAGTGGAAATGGGGATAAAAAGGAAAGCTTTGGCAAATGCCACAGTTGCACAGAGCCGTGGGGAATAAAACACAGTGCTGCAAAACGGGAGCACTGAGCAACAGGACACAAACCTGCTCCTGTTCCCTGCAAAAACGGGATCATGCGGGATTATTTTTCCCACTTGGTGCTCCCAGAGCTGATGGTCCCGGATCTTTTCCTTTGTCCTCCTTTGGGGAGATGAAACAGGGAAGAAATGCACCCAGTACTTCGAGTTGTTTCCTTTAGGAAGAGCTGAGCTGCCCTGGGAATCCGCAGCTGAGCCGAAAATCCCAGACAATGTCCAAATAAAAAAGAGCATTTTTTTCCTGGTAGATCACTTCAGTGCTGTAACTAATAGTACTTTTAGTGCCTGAATCTTGGAGCGTTCCGTGATTTAGGAATACCCACCTTGCAAGCATTTAGAATGGTTTTCTCACGCTCCTCCCCTGACACATGCCTCTGTCTCCACATCTGGTTAAACACTTTATGCTCCTCTTTTTCCTGTGCAGACCGCAGTGCTCTCCAATAGGAAACATTTTCAGGATCAGGCTGAAAACCACCCTCTGTTACAGGGAAAAAAAATCAAATCTAAACTTATAAAGAAATAATTTCTACCATCTTTTGAGCAGGCAGTTGTCATGACCCAAATTTCCCTCTTTTCCTAGAAATCCCCCTATTAGCTCAGTGTATTTTAAACACGGTGTAAATTCCAGCTTGCTTTCCCCTTAGCTGGCATTTTCCAAGGGCCTTTCCCTGCGGGATCCCACCACATCCTGATCCTGCATTTCCCTGGCTTTGGAGAGGCGGAATGAACTGGGGGGCACCTGAGCATCCCAGCTCCACGTGGGACATCGCGGGAAGCTGGCAACCACCCCAATGCGACAACATATTCCAGCACAATCCATAAATAAGAGGGAACAAATTGCTGCTTAGAAAGGGTGAAATATCTGGGTTTTTTTGTGTGTTTTCTTTTTTTTTTTCCAGAAATCTTCCTGCAAATTAATCTCCGCCGGCTCCGTGACTTGGATTTCTTCGGTGTCTGCCCGAGCTCCAATAAAACCGACATCAAAGGGAGACGGGAGAAGGGCCGTGCCGCTCGCTTGCTACCATATAATCTTCCCGTCTGGCTGCTTGGCAGCCTCGGAGCGACGTTGGAAGCTCCGGCGCTCCCGGCGCCGCGGCCTTGTGTGCGTCGCGCGCGGCGCATTTTATCCCCACGATTCCCATGCAAGGAATTATATCATCCCAAAAGCTGCTTCTTGCAGAATTCCTCCACGGAGGGCTCATTCGGGTTGCTACAGACTCCCTGGAATAGGATTGGGATTGCATTGCATTCCTGCTTGTGGTTTGGGGAAGTTTGGGGTGGTCTCCAAGTGCACTAGGCAGCTCTTGCAAGTTCCAACTTGTGCATTTGGAATAGAAAGGCTAAAAAGGCGATTTTTTGTATAAAAACAAACATTTTGGTGCTTTCTCCTTCCACGGGGAGGATGGAGCCCGTTCTGGGTTAACCCTGGGGATGCTCCAACGCATCCTGCAGCGCCGGGGCAGGGAGGGAGCCGTTCTTGCTAATTAATCCCTTTATTTTAGGGCTGCCTGAGCAAATAGCCACACCTGGGCAGGGACCGGCCGGGCAGGACGAGCGGCTCCTCCGGCTGGATGAGTCAGGGGTCAGCGGGATCCGGCTCCGCGTCCGCCTCCGCCGCAGCCCCGGGGAGCCGCATCCAGGTCCGGATCCGGAAAAATGACAGCCAGGAACGTCGGCTGAGGTCTTGCCCTCTCCCAGCCTTGCTTTTCTCCCTTCCTTGGTATTCCCGGGTGAGGAAAACTCCGGAAAAATCTGGAAAAAATATATATTTAGGTCTTTTGTGCCATCATTGTTAATCATTAAGTTAATTCCAGCAGTAACCAAGAGCAGAGTCTGGCTCCTCACTCCGTAGCTGTCACTGCAGCCCCCGGCACTGGTCAAGGCCATGGGATTAACTGGACGTGTCCTCTTGGGAATAAGGACAAGGACTGCTCCGAAGTGGCGTCTCTCATGAATAGGAGGGGGGAAATAATGTCCTTTTGGTTCTGTCACCCTCCGAATGAGCCCGGTAGCCGCGTTGGATGTTGTGTCTCCGGGGCTGACACCAAGCGGGCAGGAAAGCCGACGTGCAAACAGCACGACAAGGGAAAATAAAACGCTGGGAGGCAGGAAAGAAAAACAGCAGCGTGTCTGGAAGACAACTCAAGGGCGGGAGAAAAGCAGGCGTATCCTGCCGCTTCCAGGGTATCCGGAGAGGACGGAGGTCCCGTTGAGCTCGGGAAAAACCGCCCGCTTCGGTGCTGCTAAGGGCTGGTTCATTTAAGGGAGTTAAAAATAATAAAAGCCTCTAATTAGCTCCTGCGGGTGAGCAGGGAGGGATGGGACAGGGTTTAATCCCATGGATGTAGCTGCCAGGCAGAGCGGGGAGGATGAGAGCACGGAGGCCACATCCCGAGAGCGGGAGACGCTCGGGAATGGGATGTCCAGAGGGGACGTGGGGATGGGGGGACACACGGTGCATCCCGTATAGCCCAAAACGCGTCCACGTATGCAGAGCCCGGGAGCTCTGGCTGCAGAAATTGCTGCTACCCCAAGGAATTTGTGGATTTAGAGATGGGATTTGGGGTTTAGGGATGGGATTTGGGGTTTAGGGATGGGTTTTCTAGGTGGGCAGCAGAAGGGAAACCCATGGCCGAGGGCAGAGCAAGACGGAGATGAACGGGGCTCTGGAAGCTGAAACATCCCATCGGTTTCTGGTGAACGAGCCCAAAATCTCGAGGGGAAAAACCCTCCTCTCTCACGTGCAACCAATTTAGCCCAAGGAGCTCCGTTTTCCTGCCTGCCGAGTGCNAATGTCCTTTTGGTTCTGTCATCCTCCGAATGAGCCCGGTAGCCGCGTGCAAACAGCACGACAAGGGAAAATAAAACGCTGGGAGGCAGGAAAGAAAAACAGCAGCGTGTCTGGAAGACAACTCAAGGGCGGGAGAAAAGCAGGCGTCTCCTGCCGCTTCCAGGGTATCCGGAGAGGACGGAGCTCGGGAAAACCGCCCGCTTCGGTGCTGCTAAGGGCTGGTTCATTTAAGGGAGTTAAAAATAATAAAAGCCTCTAATTAGCTCCTGCGGGTGAGCAGGGAGGGATGGGACAGGGTTTAATCCCATGGATGTAGCTGCCAGGCAGAGCGGGGAGGATGAGAGCACGGAGGCCACATCCCGAGAGCGGGAGACGCTCGGGAATGGGATGTCCAGAGGGGACGTGGGGATGGGGGGACACACGGTGCATCCCGTATAGCCCAAAACGCGTCCACGTATGCAGAGCCCGGGAGCTCTGGCTGCAGAAATTGCTGCTACCCCAAGGAATTTGTGGATTTAGAGATGGGATTTGGGGTTTAGGGATGGGATTTGGGGTTTAGGGATGGGTTTTCTAGGTGGGCAGCAGAAGGGAAACCCATGGCCGAGGGCAGAGCAAGACGGAGATGAACGGGGCTCTGGAAGCTGAAACATCCCATCGGTTTCTGGTGCACGAGCCCAAAACCTCGAAGGGAAAAACCCTCCTCTCTCACGTGCAACCAATTTAGCCCAAGGAGCTCCGTTTTCCTGCCTGCCGAGTGCTTTTCCAAACGGGACCTGGAGCGTTCACACGCTTCCCTGCCTCTTTTGCATTCCCCTATTCCTGGGAGGCAGAATGATTTTTATCTTCATGCAGCACTAAAAATAATAAAAAACAATCCATAAAAGCAGCTGCCTTAAGGTAAATCCCCCTTCTAGTCTATGCTGATAATTTACCATTATTCCAGGTTTTATTGCAAGCTCTTTCCAGGGCTGCCCGGAGCCCCATCCGTAAATAGCGCCTAACTCCGACCATGAGGATTTCCTTCCCGGTGGGAATTTTAATGGCTAAAGCAGAGGTGCCAAAGGAGCGGCTCAAAGAGGAGCAGTGGCCCCGGAGAGTCCCACATCTGGCCGGGATCTCAGTGTTTAACACATTAGGTTTTGCCCCGAGCGGATCCGGATTCCCCTTGTCACCCCGTGCCGAGGCCGAGGGAGGGTTGATTTAAGGGGCTGAGTGTTCCCGGGTGGAGGAGAGGGACCTGCCCGAGCGTTCAAAGAGCTGAATGGGGTTTCTCAGGTGATATTTTTCCCCAAAAACCAGCGCACGTTGCACACGGAGCTGCTGGTTGGGAGAGGGTCCCATCGGAGCAGTTTTCTGCAGCGCTCAGTGCATCCCATTGCCCTGGATCTGCATCCCTGCTGCTGCGCACGCCGCATTCCCAGCGCTCCGGATGGCTCCCTGTGANGTTGGGAGAAGGTCCCATTGGGAGCAGTTTTCTGCAGCGCTCGGTGCATCCACGTGCGCCCATCGCCCTGGATCTGCATCCCTGCTGCTGCGCACGCCGCATTCCCAGCGCTCCGGATGGCTCCCTGTGAGGTCCGGGCGCATCCCGGCGGCGCGGGGAGCGCTCGCCTTGCAAATTCCGCCTCTTTCCACCCTTCCCCCTGCGCCGCTTCCCCCATCCCTCCTCCCTGCGGCAGGCGGAGGGCTGAAACCGGCCGCTCCGGCGGTGTCGCAAGGAGCTCGGCAACGCGCCGGCGGCGGGCGCGCGTTGCTGGGATGGCTCCAAGCGCGGGCGGATGCGTTCCCAGGCCAGCCGCCCCGTGTCAGCAGCCCCGCGGGATGCTGCAGCCGCCCTCGCAGCGCCGGCGGTGGGAAAAGGCGGCCAAGAAAAGCCAAGGGCGGATTACGGGATGAGCGAGTTGCCCGGAGCCACGTCCCGGGAGCGTGTCCCGGCTCGCTGCTGATTCACCCGGAGCCGGCCGCGTTCCATCACGCGCCCGAAATAACCGGGAGGGTTCGCGGAGGAGAGGAAAGGGAGCCGGGAGGACGGGAGAGGAGCGGAGGGAGCTTCCCAATGCCTGGAAAAAGAGGCTTTTTAGGGTGTAAATTGGGGAAAGGGCAGCGGGAAAAATGGGCAAGTGCAGGGAGGATGTGGGATCAGTCACTGCGGTCCTCATCAATCCTTTAGGTTTTGGATTCCCTGAAAGCTTGGGATGGAGTCCTGGGATTTCCTTGCATGATGCTGGGATACCACAGCGGGATTTTTATTGCTCTAGGGAGCAATATATTCTCTATATACCATGCTCTATATGCCACGCTATATGTTCTCTCTATGCCACACTCTCTATATGCTCTATTCTCTCTCCAGCACCTGGAATTCCCATCCGGATGCTCTTCCCAACCACCATGAGCCCTAAGGAGCCGCTCCGAGCCTGGCGCTCCGCAGCAGGTAACCAAAGCAGGGGCCAGCGCGGCGAGCGGCTCTGCCCACCCCGTTTCGCTCCGGGTTTTGGAACGCGCCGGCGCTCCGTCCACTCGGAGCCGAGTCCTGCTTCCCTTCGCATCCCATATTCTGCAATTCGTGGAGCCGTCAGTCAAAACTGTTGTTAGCCGGAGCTGTCACGTCAAGCGCGCGTCTCGCGGCGCGGGTGACTGACAGCGCAGTTTGTTATCCGGGGATGTGTCATCCCATCCGGCACCCGGCGCTGGGGCTCTGCCTGACAGGTCATCAGTGGGAGCCTTCCATCATCCATATCTTATGAGCCGGGTCCAACAAAATCCGTTTGCAGCGGGTCCCGGCCGCACGTGTCCGCCTGCATCCCTTGGGCTGAGATAGGATTTGACAGCGGAAGGAGCTGGAGGCTGCTGGAGCTGGGGTGAATCCTGGAGGGTCGGGGAATAGGCTGGATCCCTTCCTTCCCAAGCGCTTCCAAAGGGATTTGAGGCTGTGGATTTGCAGGGAATCCCGTGCAAGGACCTGGGGTAAATCCTGGAGAGTTAGAGAACAAGCTGGATCCCTTCCTTCCGAAGCGTTTCCAAAGGGATTTGAGGATGAGATCAGAGAATAGGCTGGATCCGTTGCTTCCCAAGCGCTTCCAAAGGGATTTGAGGCTGTGGATTTGCAGGGAATCCCATGCGAGGAGCTTGGGTAAATCCAGAGGGTCAGAAAATAGGCTGGATCCCTTCCTTCCCAAGGACTTCCAAAGGAATTGGAGGCTGTGGATTTGCGGGGAATTCCGTGCGAGGAGGTGGGGTAAAGCCTGGAGAGTTAGAGGGCAAGCTGGCTTCCCGAGCACTTCAAAAGGGATTTGAGGCTGTGGATTTACAGGAAGTTCGGTGCGAGGGGGAGGGGTGAAGACTGGAGAGTTAGAGAACAAGCTGGATCCCTTCCTTCCCAAGCGTTTCCAAAGGGATTTGAGGATGTGATCGGAGAATAGGCTGGATCCCTTCCTTCCCAAGCGCTTCCCAAGGGATTTGAGGCTGTGGATTTGCAGGGAATCCCGTGCAAGGAGCTGGGGTAAATCCTGGAGAGTTAGAGAACAAGCTGGATCCCTTCCTTCCCAAGGACTTCCAAAGGAATTGGAGGCTGTGGATTTGCAGGGAATTCCATGTGAGGATCTGGGGTAAATCCTGGAGGGTCGGAGAACAGGCTGGATCCCTTCCTTCCCAAGCGCTTCTCAAGGGATTTGAGGCTGCGGATTCGCAGGGAAGCCCGTGCAAGGAGCTGGGGTAAATCCGGAGGGTCGGAAAATAGGCTGGATCCCTTCCTTCCCAAGCGCTTCCCAAGGGATTGGAGGCTGTGGATTTGCAGGGAATCCCATGCAAGGAGCTGGGGTAAATCCGCAGGGTCAGAGAACAGGCTGGATCCCTTCCTTCCCAAGCGCTTCCCAAGGGATTTGAGGCTGCGGATTCGCAGGGAAGCCCGTGCAAGGGGCAGAGGATGGGAAACAAATCCCTGCACTGGTGAGCCCCAAGGGAGGGCGATTTAGCTAATTTTTATAGATTCTGAGAGCTCAAAAAGAGCAGTTTTCTCATTAGGCTTCTTGCTTTTGCATTTTCCCGTCTAAACCCTCAAAACATCCCTCAATGCAAGGAGGTTACACGAATGTTTAGCATTTCACGCTTCCTTTTTTCTGCCTTTCATCCTATAAATATTAGTATCCCATAAACGCTTTTATATCGAGTTAAGCATTGGAACAGATATTAAGCAAAGGGATTGCTTCCAAAGCGGTGTTTTTGCAGTCGTCTTTTTCTCGCTGGCGTCCAAACGCCCGTCCTCTTTGTTTGGAATTGGAGGTAAAATTACATTTAAAGTGCAGGGGAAAAGCGCCGTTTCCCTTGGGATTCCAGCAAAGCGGCATCGCCGGCTCCGTCCTGCCCTGGAGTCAGTCTGGGGCCCCTGCAATCATTTCTAGCTACTTTATGGCACGAGCAACTCTGGCCTTGAGCCAGATTCCTGCTAAAAACAGTGGAATTTTTACCAGTTTACACTGATTTATCACCTTGAATGATACCGGAGGGGGATCTCTGCATCCCTGTTATCATCCTGCAGAGAAGTGATTGGGGTAACTGGATTTTTTGTTTCCTCTGGAATGGGATTGGGCCAGAGGGAGATCTTGCGTACGTTATAATACCGTGTATCAAAGAGATATTAAAATAAAATCATAAAAAAAGAGCTTCCTTCATCCCACACAACCCTCGTGTTTTGATTTCCCGGTGAAAGGACCCAGAGGTTTGTTTGGACTGTAATTAGCGAGGTTTATACTCGCAGCCCAATCATAACAACTTCATTTGGCTCGGGAGATAGTTAAACCCAACAAAAGCAGAATTAAATCCACCACGGGCTTGATAGCCCCGCTCCACGTAGGAATAACATTTGCAAACCCTTTGATCCGGGGTGCATTTTGCAAGCTCCCAAATTTGGATTTTCCATGGATTTCCAGTAAGGTGGAAGCGGGGCAAAAAGATACTGCAAACTCTCATCCTGCAGCTCCTGCTGGTCCTAGAGCAGACGAGCTCCAAGCAGCAATTCCCAGCTGGAAAATGGGACTTGTTCCACTATGGTTCTTTCTATTCCAGCTCCCATCTGGTGCATTTTTTGGGGAAAATAACCAGCACGACCTCAAGAGGATGCAGCTCGTTGGTTCCTGGGATGATGTTTGCAGGAGCGGGTCCGCATTCCAGCAACCAGCTGAATTTAGGAGCTTGGATATCCCGGCAAAGCCACAAGAGCCGGAGTTCCAACCGCGGATCCCAGACGTGCTGCACGGCTGCTGGGGAGATTAAATCTAACCCACAGCTATTCCCACGGGCTGGAAGCCACATCCCAGCTGCACAGCAGGGCTTGTGGCTGTGTCCCGTTAGGACACAGGGATGCAGGCAGCAACGGGAGCATGGATGGAGTGGGCATGGATTCTCACTGCTCCATTCTGTGCATCCCTAGCTTCTCCCTGCTCCATTCCATGCATCCCTAGCTTCTCCTTGCTCCATTCCGTGCATCCCTAGCTTCTCCTTGCTCCATTCCGTGCATCCCTAGCTTCTCCCTGCTCCATTCCATGCATCCCTAGCTTCTCCCTGCTCCTCTTGGTGCATCCCTAGCTTCTCCCTGCTCCTCTTGGTGCATCCCTAGCTTCTCCCTGCTCCATTCCATGCATCCCTAGCTTCTCCCTGCTCCTCTTGGTGCATCCCTAGCTTCTCCTTGCTCCATTCCATGCATCCCTAGCTTCTCCCTGCTCCTCTTGGNCATGCATCCCTGGCTTCTCCGTGCTCCGGATGGTGCATCCATAGCTTCTCCCTGCTCCATTCTGTGCATCCCTAGCTTCTCCCTGCTCCATTCCATGCATCCCTAGCTTCTCCCTGCTCCATTCCGTGCATCCCTATCTTCTCCCTGCTCCTCGTGGTGCATCCCTAGCTTCTCCCTGCTCCTCTTGGTGCATCCCTAGCTTCTCCCTGCTCCTCTTAGTGCATCCCTAGCTTCTCCTTGCTCCATTCCGTGCATCCCTAGCTTCTCCCTGCTCCTCTTGGTGCATCCCTAGCTTCTCCCTGCTCCATTCCGTGCATCCCTAGCAGGGGACGGAGCTGTGACCCTGTGAGCAGAGCTGCACCTCCACACGGCTCCGCTTGGCGTTAACACGTGTTGTCAGCGAGAAACGGCACAGACGCAAAATAAAAACCCCGCAGGATGCGGCCGCGTCCCCTGCTTGCACCGACCTTGCGGGGGACACGGGCTCTTCGCGGCCGCCCTCGCTAACCCGGTGGCACTTCAGCAAGTGACAGGCCACCCCGGCAGGCTGGGGACAGCGACGTGCGCAGCGCCGGCCACGTCCGCGGGTGAAACCGGAGCTGCTCCCGAGCGCCGACGTGGAGCCGCCGCAGGGCACCAGGTTCACCCTGCGCGGGGCACCGCTAGGAACGAGCAGGGTTTAAATCCCGAATAGCCCCGTTTCGGCCTGGATGCTGTCGAAGGTGCTATGGGAAAGGAGGACAAAAATCTCGGCATGTGCAAACGGCCCTCATGGGAAAGCTCCAAACCAGGAGCTGCTTCCAGGAGCTGGGGTTAAATTGAGCATATCCAGGTGCTGCTAATTGGTTTTAGATGCCTGGGAAAGCTTTTCCCTTGGCACCATCCTGGCTCAGAACCCGCTCAGCTGCCCCCAGGGGGATCCCTGAGCCGGGTTTCTCCCTATGGGGGTTATTCCCGGAGCGGCATCGCAGCCCGGATGGATCCGATGGAGCGTCTCCGTGATGCGATTCCCAAGCTGGAGCCCATTGGAGAGCGGCGGGGATGGAGTCCTGCGCCGGGGTGGCCTTCGGCCTCGCCGTCTTCCTCCCCGCTCCCGTCGCTGGCTCCCAGCCCTTGGACTTTCCCCTTGGAGCACTTTGCTCCTGCTGTGCCCGTAAAGGCATAAGGGCAATTCCAGCAGTATGGGGAGGAAAAATATATATAGGAAGTCGCAGAGGAATCAGGGAGCGTCTCAGTTATAGGGAAATAGAAGCAGAGCCTGAAAAATCCGGTGCAGAAACGCAGGGATGGGGCAGAAGCAGCGTCTCCTGCAGCACCTGGAGTTCAGGGCAGCCCCGTGCCCATTCCAGGAGGATTTTGAGATTCCAGAGGTTTGTCAGTGCTGTTGCCCTCATCCGTAGTGGGTCCCCATAGGAGCTGGGACTTTCCCAAGGCCAAAGGGAAGAGCACGGAGCGCTCCGGCTGCAAGGGCTTTGCTCCCTCAGGAGCTGCGGAGGAGCCGGGATGCAGCCCTGGGGGCAAAAAACACCCAAAAAGGGTTTTTTCCAGCATTGTGGGTGCATAAAAAACCCTCCTGGGAAGCTCTTGGTTCGACGGATCCCTGGTCTCCATCCTCAGGGAGGAATTTCATCGTGGAGCGATTGCCCGTGCTCAGGTGCAGGGGAATTCCCTGGATCCGCATGGTGCTCCAAGCAACCTCCGCTCTAACCATGCCTAAAATCTGATAAATACCTTAAAAAAACCCATGGAAACGCTGCGGTATTCCCTGCGGAGCTGCGAGCCGGCTGCTACGGGAACTAGAGCTGGAAAGGAGGAATCGCGTTTACCTTCCGCAGCGACGGATTCATTGGGATTTCGTGAATGCCAAGTCACTCTCGGAGCTGGAAGCAGCGCTGGTTCCTCCGCTGCTCACACGGCTGCTGGGAAAACCCCTGGGATTTGGGGATTCAGGGAGGAGGAGCAGCTCCCTTTGCCCAGGGGCATCCCGTGTGCCTGGCCAACAGGGATAACATCCCTGGATGTGGCCTTAGCCGGGATATGTGTCACTTATTGGGATTCTCTCCAAGACTGCACAATCCCCCAGCCTATAAATTCCAAGCCGAGTGCCCAGGGCTGTCCCTTCCCTACCGAGCATTCCCTTGGGATGGTTTTCCACATGCTGCCCTTGCTAATTGGTGGCCATGGGGTCCCATTGCGCAGCAGGAGACGTGGCAAAACTCCCTTCTCCTCCTTTCTGGGGCTTTGTGGAGAGGGGGAAAAAAGGGAAAGAAAAAGGGGAAAGAAAAAGCCCCAGCCCCACGTTATCCCCTTTCACGAGGCGGCATTGTGCGCGGCCGCAATTGAATTCCGAGCAGCATTGAGCACCGAGGCCGCCGGGAACAGCCCCGCATTAAGCGGCGCCTCCGCGTTCCCAGGCCTCTCCATGGGGCTCCGCGCCCGCTGCATACGGATGAGACCCCTTATCCCACCTATTCCCTCCCACAAGAGTGAACGGGGGGAAAAACAGGGATTTTCGGGCACCCCATCCAACACACCGAGTCCTTGGGATAGAGTAGCAGGGAGCAAAAGCTTAAGAACAACCTTATTCCAGCATTTTTCCCCCAGATAGTTATCAAGAAGAGCCTGTTTATCCCACATTTAGATTCATGCTTTTTTGGGACAAAAAATGCGCAAAATTCCCAGAAAATCCCCACTTGATTTAATCCTTCAAAGACCCTTCCCACAAACAGGGAATATTCCATCCTTACCCACTCTCCCCCCAGCTAAATAAAGGAGGAAAAAAAAAAATAGATAAATGTTACTATATTTCAAAGAATTTATTTAAACACCTGCAACTTTGGGGAGGAGGTAGGGGTGAGCACAGGCACACGCACACACACAGACACGAGATACAAACAACTTTGGCTTTATACTTTGAATATTTTGTTACAAAACTATTTTTTTCCCATTTATTTCTTTTCTTTAAAAAAAAAAAGTATCTCAAATAAAGGCATTTTTAAAGGAGTAAAAATACAAGTCGAGATGCCAACCTCTGCAAATAATAAATAGATCGTTCTTAATGAGGTCTTTCCATTTAAATCTGATAAAAAACAGAAGAGGAAGGAAAAAGAAGTAGCCGGGCTCCATACAACGGAGCCAGAAGGGGGGAAAAATCGGCGCTCGGGACGAGTCACCAGGGTCTCCAGACGGATTCTCCGCGCTCCCCGCCGGGACTCGCCGCCTGCACCGCCCCGAACGACGTGAGGCCCCGCACGGGGGACGCGGCCGGGGTGGCGGCGGCGCCGGCCGTGGCGCCGTAGAGGGGGACGAGCGGCGGCGCCGAGTTCGGAGCGAACGGCGGGTTGGGGATGAGGAAGGCGAATTGGCCGTCGGTGGCCGGGACGAGCTGGAAGCCGCCGTAGACCTTGGGGGAAAGCGCTTCGGCCGGGTTCACCTTGCAGGGAAGCGGCACGGCGGCGGCGGCGCTGGGGGGCAGCTGCACGTGCAGCGGTTGCGCCGCGGGCTGCGCGGCTGCAGCAGCAGCAGCAGGAGGAGGAGGAGGGTAGTTCATGGCCACGATCTGTCCCAGGCAGGCGGAGAGGTGTCCCAGGAGGCGGGCGCGCACGTCGGCGCTGACGCCCTCGCAGGTGGAGAGGAACCGCGTCACCTCGTTCATGCACTCGTTGAAGCCGGCACGGTACTTGCCCAGCACCGTGGGGTCGGCGCTGAGCGCGGCTGCGGGCAGAGGGAAAGCGGAGGGGGGACGAGGTGAGATTTTTTTGGGTGTGCGGCACCCCCCGCGGCGCCACGCCGGGGTGTCCCCGCGCTCACCCGTCATCTGCGCCCGCTGCAGGTTCCGCAGGTGCTTCACCGTCATCTCCAGGATGTCGGCCTTCTCCAGCTTGGAATGCCGCGAGCTCTGCGGGGAGGGGGCAGCGGTGCGTCAGCCACAGCACCAGTGCAACATCCTGACACCCCCAAGACCCCTCCATGCACCAGGACCCCCTGNCGCGTCAGCCACAGCACCGGGACCCCCCCATGCAACATCCTGATACCCCCCATGCACCCCCGAGACCCCTCCATGCACCAGGACCCCCTGTGCAACACCCCAGGACGCCCCACTATGCACTGGGACTCGCATGCACCGGGACTCACAATGCACCCCCCCATAAACCCCCATGCACCAGGACCCACTATGCAACAGCGTGAGACCCTTCCATGCACCGGGACCCCCGTGCACCGCGATCCACTATGCACCCCCCTAAAAGCCCCCGTGCACCAAGACCCACTGTGCAACATCCTGACACCCCCATGCACCAGGACCCCCCATGCACCCCCCCAAGATCCCCCATGCACCGGGACCAACCATGCACCCCCTGCCCTTGCACCGGGACCCACTGTGCAACCCCTCAACACCCTCCCCATGCACCTCTCCATTGCACACCCATGCAGCAAGACCCCCCCATGCACCATCCTGAGCCCCCCATGCATCAAAACCCCCTATTTTCCCCCTATTGCCCCCACGCAGACACCCCCATGCACCGAGACCCCCCCCCTTGCACCAGGACCCCCCTCTTGCACCCCGCGTTGCCCCAGGGTCCCCCCCCACTCACATCCTTCTTGAGCGCGTCCAGGATGAGCGTCTTGAGCTGCCCCAGGCTCTCGTTGATCCTCGCGCGGCGCCGCTTCTCCATGATGGGCTTGGAGGACTGCGCGGGGGAAGGGGGACAGCGCGACGTGAGGCGGCGACCGAGAGCGCGACCCAACCCGCCCGCCCGCGCGTGTCCCCCGCCGCCGGGCACCGACCTCAGCGCGGCCTCGCCGCCATCCAGCGCCGCCACCACCGCCGCC
>VWPW01010881.1:0-38026 GCA_013389825.1 Crypturellus undulatus
GCATTTACTTCTAATGGTCTACGCAACCCAATCCTCATTCCAGTTTTTGTTTATGGGCACAACGTGTCTTCGGTTTATGAGAACAGACCTGCTCTATGCTGCAGGACTTGCCTCCAGAGCCTGTGGTGCTAATTTAGAGGATGGCATTCTTCCCGAGCAGTCATTATGAAGCCAATAACCCTACATTACCTCCAGCATCAAGGGGCAACGTGATGTTGGAGGCAAGACAGAACAAAGGTCCTGGCTCTGGTAACTGTAAAAGGGCTTAGGGGCTGCTCTCTTGAGGGAGGGAGATACAGCTGGCCCCGCTCCCGCTCGTGTGGTTTTTGGGATCTTCACTTCGGTGGCATTGTGTTGACGCGCGCCGCAAGGGAGATGCCACTGCTGCACCCGGGCCCCACTGAATTCAGCAATTATTTTCACTGCTTCTCTGCCAAAAAGACAACTTCCATGACTTTTATCGTGGAATGGGTGCATGTTTGCAAGTCAGTCCGGAAAAACTATTCCTGAGCTTAACTCTAAAGCTCCATCTTTGCCACAGCAACAACTGTACATGGTAATGTACAGTTCCCTTCCCTCCCTTGAACAGTCCAGAGACTGATCCACTGTCCTGGGAAAGGGGCCACAGCACAAGCCCTCAGGGGTTTACAACATCAGTGTTTGGATGACTTGAACTTAAGAGCTGAACACACTGTACAAGCTCAAGTGGACAGGCCGGACTGGGAACTCTCCAGCAGTGCTGGAATAACCGATCGCTCAGGGAACCCTGCGCAACCTCATCCCAGGCTCCTGCAGCCATTTTAACAACCACAGTGATAGGAAAGGGATTACAACCAAGGTTAAAAACAGAAAAGAATCTCTCTGGGTTCTCCCAGATTGGGTAACCTTAAGTTTCACCTTTTAATATGATTCTACAACAAACTTGCTCGAGAATCACTTTATTTAAATGCCATCACAAATTTATGAGCCAACAGACCACTCAGGCTCTGCTCAGCCACACAAGGGCAAGAACATCAACCCTTAGCCTAAGACAAGGCACAGCAGCCACAAAAACATCACACTGTGGCTGCAATGGACTGCTCGGTTGTTGTCAGAGGATGCAACTTCTTGCAATACATCTGTAACAAAACTCTGACGCTAACAGTCCTTGACAGCTCCTTCAAAAGATTCCCAAACTTCAGTCTCATACAACTGCTTGGGAGGCAATTCTCATGTTGTGTTTCTGCAAGCAAATGGCTGTAAATACGAGCAGCTCAGTTTGAGCAGGGCATCAGCAGTTGCTGCCTGGCTGCACTCTGTACCTATAGGATTTATTAGGAGCATCTCCTCATACTTCCTCCTCCTTAAATTTATAGGCATCAGGGACTAAGTCCACATAGGATATTTGAAAACAGAGATTTTACTTATGCAAACACTTTTTCCCCATAAAAATAGGTATAGACAGGGGAAGAAAAAATACAGGAAGATATAGACATCTGATTTATTAAATCAACTATATATGCAAAAATATGTTTCACGGGCCTTACATGGCAGAGAAGTGAACTTTCCAAGACTTCAAAGCCAGACTGTGTCAGATGCCACGCAGGGAACAGGAGCACTACGGCAGCCACGAGGAGGAGGAAGGGCTGTGGAGGGAGGCAGCATGGGGAGGATGTGCAGTTCCCACCACTACCCTCAAAAACTTCTCCTAAAATCAAGAACGGGGTTTATGCCGAGTAAATATCACAAGCCTGAGATAACTTTCAAATGCCCTTGTCTCAGGGGAAGATGACTAAAGCATTATAGCTGGCTAAGAACTAGTCAAAGCAGTGGTCCAAATTTTGCATTTCATAGTCATACTAAATGAACATGAATTTTCTTTTGAACTGTACATTGGAATAGTAAGAGCATCAGAAACACAAGGAAAAAGCTTTTTAAAACAGGATCGATCTATGCCTGCATTCTGTGCAACTCCACTATTAAAATAAGGAAAAAAAAAAAAAAAAAGGAAAGAACACTTTTTCTAAATACTTTAATTACTTTGTCTTTCTCCAAGTCTTCCTCCCGCCCACACAGTTTCTTGGAAGCTGAAATGACGTTCAACAGCAAATACAGAGAACACACCAGGAGTGTATTCCACAGTTTTTCTAAGAGTTGATAGTCTAGGCATTTTAAAGCGAACTATGTGGAAAAAAAGAGACACATGAAAGAGTTTCTCTAAAAAAAGAAGTGGTCTTAACGTGGTTTCAACGGTCTTTACTTATTAAAAAAAAAAAAAAAGAAAAAAAGAGAAAAAAGATTTTGACAAAGTTTCCGAGCAGATAACAGGTCAGTAGCTGCAACTACTCTACCAAGCTTCTTTGGTGTTGCCAAAGGGCAAACATGCCACCGTTACTACCTGCTGGCAAGTGTAGAACATAGAGAGCTGCATCCCCAAATGAACGGGAAAACCACTAGTCATAAACTGGTCTTCTCATACACACAGACATATGGAGCAGGTACGTGTTTGGAGGTTGTTACCTACAGCTGAGAATAGTCCTCCCAGCACGATTAACAGTAAATGATTAACACAAAAATGTGCAGCATTCGTAAGAGCAGCGTAGAGCCTTGGTGCCCCTAGGCCTAACCTACCCTCATTAACAGCGCGCGAGCCAGGGCAGCTCCGGGGGCTGCAGGAGCAATCCCTGCACATGAGGCCCATCAAAGACAGACTAGTTCAGTCCTGACCACACCACAATAGGGAATTGTCTTTAAACCATGAGTAATCATGTAATCATCTCTCCGCATCGTACTTCTTTTCCGCACACATGGAATGTAAATGGCCAAGATTTACAACTGATGATTTTGCAGATTTAATGGATTATATTTCTCTAATGGTCCTGGCAGTACAAGCTCAGTTTAAAAAAAAATCCCATGCTCACTGCTGTCTGCTTTTTTCTTTATTTGATGATTTATCTGGCACACATTTAGGGTTTTGTAACAGCGCATAAATGATCAAAGACACTGTATTATTGGAGTTTGGGGGAAAAGGAGGATCCTACTATTAGAGTCCAGGTGTGGATGACACACTGCAATAGGTGATAAAGCCAAATCACTTTTCGGTAAATCATAATTTTTACATCTCTGCCACTAGTCCAAGAAATAGAGCAGACATCCCTGTTCCTAAGCAAGAGCTGCAAAACAAAACACACACTGACTCTCGTAAAATGCCTCAAGTCTCCCAGATGAAAACTCTGAAGAGAAGCAATCCATCAGCAGTAGCACACTTGGTGTTTGCCTGATGACCTTTCAAAATCACCTTGCAAAACATTTCAAATGCCAAGACTGTCACTGCCTGAAAGCCCATGGCAGCACTCTCCCTTTTACTGCACATAGCTGCTTTAGACAGAGGAGCATTGTGGAAGTTGGGAGAGAGTGCTGCAGGGATGAGTCTTCACATGGCCAGGAAGAGCAGTGCACTGTATCGCAGAGTGAATCTCATCCAAAACCCAGGAGGCTTTGGGGACAAGGGATGAGAGCAAACACACTTGGCCTTATGCAAACTACATACCTTTATGCAGGAAAGAGGGGTTTACTGCAGTTCAAAGCACAGCCAAACTGGTTGCATTTGCTGAGAATGGCTAAACACTAACAACGCACATCAACATGTGTTTCAAAGGCTGTTAGAATACACCGTATACAACATTTATCCTTGGTTTTCCCCCATAATGCACTAAAGTAAATCCAGACCTTAAAGAACAACTTGCATAGTAAGAAAAGGTCATCAATTTAATCATTTACTTTAAGCGGGCAAGCAAATTTGTAAACATTCAAAAGCGGCAGCATCCAAGTTACAAACAATTTAGGGAAAAAAAAGAATTGAGATTATTAAGGTTCTTTATCCTTTCAAAAAAATCATGAAATAATCTTTTAAAACACTGCAAACACTGAACACTCAGTTACATCTTTTATAATCCTGCTAATAAGTCCGGCCTTCCAAGGAATTCCTGTTTCTAAAATGCATGATCTTACAGTACCCCCACTTTTTAGCATTTGCTGTTCCCAAGTCAGTAACTCGAGCATTTCGCTTCCGCTCAAATCCCGTTAGCAAAGGGAATGCTCGTGTCTTGATTCAGCACCTCTTTAACTTCCGAGGGCAGCGTGTCAAAGAGGTGATCCTCCACCACCAGCCCACTTTTCCTGAGAAGCCGACACTGCCCCAGCGTGGCTGGCAGACGGTCCAAGCAGTTTCCCTTCAGTTCCAGGTGAGTTAGCTGCAGCAGCTGACCAACTTTCTCTGGGATTGAGGTAATGCAGTTTTGTCCCAGACTCAAAGTCCTCAATTTAACACACTTAAACAACTGTTTTGGCAAAATATCGACTTTGTTTCCTGTGATGTGAAAATGCTGCAGATTTTGAAGCAAACCTATCTCTACTGGAATCACTGCAATTGAGTTGTAGCTTACATCTAAACATCTAAGTTTCTGTAAACTGAACACTGCGGCTGGTAAGGATTCAAGTTTATTGTTGGAGAGATAAAGTGACTCCAAGTTCTTTACGTGGGTAATGGAGGAAGGAATGTTGACTATTTTATTGTGCCACAGCTTTAAACAAGTCAACCTCTTCAAGTGCTGGAAACTGATGATTTCTTCAATTGTGCGTATGCTATTTGACTTTAAATCCAGTTCCTGTAAATTGGAGAGACTGAAGATGGCATGGGGAATTCGCTCCAGTTCGCAGTTCTGTAGTTCCAGCTCAGCAACATTCATCATCTTCTTAAGGCTATTCAGTACCACAAGCTTAGTGCCATCATTATGAATAACTAGCTTTGTTAGATGTGGTGCCACATCCGTGATATTGGAGGGAATTTTGGTCAAGTTGCTCTTCACATTGAGAATTTTAAGATGTCTCAGCTCTCTAAGAGACTCAAGCCCTATCATTTTATTGTTCTCAGAGTTCAAGTTGCCTATCAAGTACAATTCACGGAGGTTTTTGAGCAAATACACCCATGCAGGAATTTCTCCAACATCTGTGAATTTCACATGAAGGCATCTCAAGTGGTCCCGAAGGAAGCTGAAGGCAGTCTGCTCCACCTTTGCAGGGCAGTGGCACAGATGAAGCTCCTGAAGATTTGTCATCTGGGAGATTTTTGCTGGGATTTTTGCTTCAGGAATCAGCTCCAGCTTCAAGACATCCAGATCAGTGAGATCAAACACTGCATCAGGGACCCCTGAGAGCATGAAGAGGTGCAGCTCTTGCTTGTCCTGGGCATTACGGGAAACATGCTGCCGCAGCTTCTCAAAAGTCCACTCATGGTTTAAACTAATTTCCCGTAGCTTGTTCTCACTTACCTCTGACAAAAAGACACCAAATCGCTTAGAATACAGCTGGTCATACTGATCTACCATGTGCAGAAGAAACGCAAAATCGTTTTTGACATCGGGAATATCACTGAAGCTACTCTCTTCCCTGACCTTTTCAAAGGAATATTCTTTTAAAGGTATTCGAAAGAGCCAGAAGAGCGTGTAGAGACAGATAAAACCATAGACGCAAATGAGAGAAATGTAGCTGATAAGCAGCTTCTTTAACATGTAAGCCATATTGTGCGTACACTCAAACTGTGTGTAGCCAATCAGGTGTTCCACTTTTGGATTGCAGATGTGCTCGAAACTGATGGCATTGACAAAGTTTGCAGTATAGCAGAGAATAAAGATGAACTTGACAGTCTTGATGACGGTCTGGACAACATAGAGCTTGTAAATCAAGTCACTGTCCTCCACGTGGGCACGGAACTTGCGGACCTTCTCAAAGAGCGCTTTGGCTTGCTCTCCATCTTTCTTGTCCAAAATAGTCACGCTGGGAACCTCAATCACCGGCTTTTCAGCCGAAAACTTGAAGCCAGTTTTTGTTATCATGGGAGTGCTGGCGCTTGGGCTACCTTCGTCGCTGCTAGTGGAAACGTGCTTGGGCAGGGACTGGGCACCAGTTAACCTCTGCTTGTTCTCCTCGGAGTCCTCACACGCTGTTTCAGACAACGCCTTGGTAGTCCATGGGGACTCGAAGCACTTCCCCAGGATGGATACAAAATGCTCTATTTTGGAGCAAGTCTTGGGATACTTGAACCAAAAATTGCTACTGACTATTAAAATAATAGTGTGGATGAGGGCGAGATAGGGAAAATATTTTGAATACCAAGGAAGAGCCAAATGATAGCACATCTGGTTAATAAATACATATTGCTGGAAATCCAAATTGGTTTTACGGCCTGAAGAATCTTTCTGCTCCTTCTTCAGGGCCTGACCCGATTCAGTGGGTTGGTACTGAGAAGAGGTAGCTCTGCTCAGAGGTACATCAGGTGTTACAGTAGGAGCACTTCCAGAGGAAACTGTTTTCATTGATGCAGCTTCTGCTTGACCAGTGGTTGTTTCAACAGTGGTAACGTCAGCCTTCCCTGATGTGCCGGCTTGTGCTTTTGAATTTACAGTAGACTGCAAAACTGGCAAGCAGACCACTTGATCTTTGGTCAGCTGCATGGTTCCAGCAAAAATGGCAACCATTAACATAACAACAGCTAGATAATCCATAAATACATCCCACCATGGTTTCAGGATACGATAGGTTGGCTGAATGTCATTAAGCGATGCAACTTCTGCAAGGGTAAACATTCCTACAAGAAAAGAAAAACAAAATCAGCATTGTTGCCTGGTGAACAGGTATTTACTATCTAAAAACACTTGTAAATGGAGGCCACCAAAAGATTTCCATGTTCCTTATATTTTGTGGCATGTCCCACACTGCACAGTACATCTTAGGTTGCCGGCTACACTACAAGAAAGACCTCTCATTTCTTTGTATTTAATGCAACACCCAACACCTTCACTCCTTGCTATGTTGTGTCCGTGTGGACCACCGGGCTCCCTGGCTCCTTCCCTTAAGTGCCACGGCACAAGTGGGCGCCTTGTAGCTACTATGTGAAATTTCTGCACAAGACTTTTTTTTTCCCATTTATCTATTCACACATTTTACAGTGAGAAACAAATATAACCTATTTACTGGACCAAATGGTACCAAAGAAATTCTTTTCTAATTCATGAAAAATAATCTTATCTCAGAAAAACACAACCCAACTATCCAAGCAAAAACAAAGGTTTATCTCCACAGCACAGTGGGGAATATTTTTCAGGCCGTTCTCACAGCCTGGTGATCGCAGGAAGCCGATTAGCACAGAAGCAAGTTACAAGGAGCTCTACCTTGAATTTCAAACTCTGCACTGAGACTCCAAAGTGGCAAACGAGTTTGGGAATCCAAGCTCCCTTCGGCTTTAAATAGCTTGCTCTGACAAAGTCTGGAGGATTCAACTTATCAGCTATTTTAGAAAAAGAAAGGAAAAACAAAAACAAAACACACAGGCTTCCTGTGTAAGCAGGATGTGGTAAAATCATCATTTTAAATGCTGAACCCGTGACCCAAATCTGGTGCTTCCGAAGCGACGCTCGCAGCCCGTGCGCACGTGGCCAGGGGACAGGGCCAGGAAGGCGCTGAGGAGCACGCGGAGCCCCGGGCCGAGCGGCCCCACACTGCCCACCGCGGCGCATGCCCCGCTCACAGGTGGCGGCACCGCAATGTACAGAGCCTGAAGGGCTGTCAGTGATCACGCGGCGCCATCGGTCCTGTCTCCCCATACGCACCGTTAGCAGAGGCGTCTGCATGCAATGCTCACCGTCCTGCTGCTCCGCGCGCCTCACGTGATGCGGCGCCCGTGGGGCAGTGCCCACCTTGCTGCCGCGGCACCGAGCCGCGAGCTGGCTCCCCCAGGGATAGGCGGGCACCACCGCTGCATCTCCCTCCACATCCCCATCGGGAAACGTCCTGCGCATGGCGAGGGCGCCATGGCCTCCCGCTCGCCTGGCTGAGTCACGGCACCCCCGCCAGGCCCAGGGCTCTGCTGCGGACATTTGAGTACTCAGGGCATGCAGAGGAGGAGTGTTAGTCAGCACTCACGTAAACAGATGGGGGAAACGACCCCCGTGATTCCCTGGAGCCGCTGCTACCTGCTGGGGAGCCGCTGTGGCATGGGAGCGGGCAGCAGGGCCGTTGCGGGCACTGCCACTTCTACACCACCACGGTCTCGCCTGCCTCAGCAGTCAGTAGCAAAGCCCCTCGCTGAGGCACCGTCCCCCCGTGCCCCGGGCTCACAAGCGGCAGTGATGGAGAAGAGAGACCAGAGGTCTCCTGTGAAGAGCAGCTGCCTGTTCTCCTGCCCACGGTCGTCTCCTTCGCATGGCACCGCGAGGCGCCATGCAGGAAGCCATCTCGCGACAGTGGGGCGCTGCCTGCAAAGACGCCCTTCATGGAATGACGACGCGCTTTCACTCCCGCCGCAAGGACCTGCGGGTGAAGCACCGAGAGCTATGCCCTGCCCTACGCGGCTAACGCAACGGGAACGAAACAGGAGAGCACGCGGCAGTCCTACTGACAGGCTTAGGACAGTAAAATGCTTTAAAAAGAAAAGAAAACAAAGAAAGCACACATCTCCACCAGATTTCTGCCTTGCACACACAAAAAGGATTTCAAAAGAGGGTAGGAAACCCGACAGAGCGGGCGTAATCCTCTTATCCAGCGCGATGCAACAGGAGCTTTGCACTTCGGTGCGCCACAGCCAACGCCGCGAACGCGCCCTGTCCCTCCAGCCACTGCTACTCACGGGAGAGCCGCTGTTCTGGCGGGGATTAGCAGTTACGAAACACAAAAAAGGCCCAGCATGGGATTACCGTCAAAAATGGTGCATGTCCCAGGAGTGGGGCAGGCCTGCCTCGAGTTAGCAAAATCACTTCCAGGAACTGCAGACCAGCTTCCCTCTTCACACAGCTAAAATATTTATGTGCTTTAAGATGAAAAAAGAAAAATCAAAATGAAGACCTAAACCCTACACAGAGTGCAAGACACACTCTGACTGACGAACTATAAATGTATTTATGCGTTCTCTATTAACTCTATCATTCAGTTTATCAGGCCTTGACTTCACTTACTTATTAACTGTGAAAGTTAACTTTTATTTTGGTAGTTAGGTTGTAACTCACCTAGAGAATGCCTAGGAAAAATCAAAATATTAAGAATTACTCAGAGTTAGTCAGAACTATACATCTAATACAGTGATTTCTCTCTCTCTCTCTCTCTCTCACATTTAACCATCTACAACATTTAAAATCTGCTTTTAAATCCAACTTCCTGGAATACTATTTGGATTACATTTAAGGTATTTTCACCACTAATTTTTGTCTTCCTTTAAGGGTGCCAGACTGAGCCTGCAGTTTCATGGTAAATCCTTATGATGATTTGATAGTAAGAGAAAAAATGCATTTAAATTTTAGAACACCAGAATCACTAATATTCAACCTTTCCCATCAACATCAACGTAGTTTTTATTTGGGAAAATGATGCAAGTAGCTTTTAGGCAGGCACCTGAAGAACATAAGATGCTATGCAGCTGAAAAGCCAAAACAGCAGATTTTTCAAGGTAAAAACAGGCACCTTTTTAGCCCTCGCGGTTCAAAAGGCGCCACGAGGAAGCTGCAGCTCACTAGAACATTGCGTCTGGATCTCCGCGTACCAATATGCAGAACAGGGAGCAGTGGCCCTGGAACAGAAGTAATCTGCAGTACCCAGCACAGAATTCAGGGGACAGATTCTCCTTTTAAAGATCGCATACTTTAGTGCAGGTTTTTAATAAGCACAGATCTTAATTCGAGCCTACCGGAGTATGAACAGAATAATGAATTTCTTTGCTTCCACCAAATAGCCCTTACATTCCCAGCACTTTTGGCTCCTGTTGTGCCCTTTGGACGACTCCCCAGGATAACACTGGCCGCTCCTCACTCCAGGCCCATTACCCACAGCTATTGCCTGGGTGGATTCTCTCTCCTAGAAATAAATTCTTTGGCCAAACAAAGCAATGGTTTCAAAGTGCCATTTTGTTCTTGCTACCTCCCAAGATCTTCATAAGAAAAGCAATTAAATCCTGAAAGCACAGAAGTACTACTTCCCTTTTCATTGCTGATGTGACAGAAAGGTCTAGAACCAAAACCGCTTTATTTTTTTTCAGGTATATAAAGTGGGTCTTAATGTTTCCTAGTAAGATCCAATTTAACACAAGTATGTGCACATCTGCTGCAAAAGGTAGGGTATTTTTAGGCATGCTTCCCTTGGATTTGAGTTCAAAAACTGAAATGTACTACAGCGAAACCAGAATATAGAAACAACTGCAGCTATAACGAGCACTGACAAAGACAACATCACATTTGCTCTAAGTTATAGGTCCAAGCTAAATCAGCAGAAGCAACCATCATTACTATCATAAATCATACTGTTTACCAGTTATAATCCTTTCGTTAGTCTTAAAAAGCTGTAGTATGTGACCTCAGAATGTCATTAACCTAGTTATTTTTTTCTGACATACCTCAGATTACAAATGCTGAAATAAAAAGTGGACATACTGGGGTATTTCCTAAAAGAACAGTTTAAATACAGAAATTAGAGGAAAAGGAATCAGCAGATTGGTATGTCACTCTGATGTTTATTTACATCCTACTTCTTCCTGCACTCACTGATAAAAACTTCATCTATCTTGCCCTATAAATCACTGACCCTCCTGTTTTAAAAACATATTTAAAGCAAATTCAAAGTTAAAACAAACAAAACCAGGATCGCAGCACACGAATCTCTCATTTTATTTTCAGGTTCCCAGGACTCCAAACAAGCCCACTTTGTCTCGGAAAACAAAAAGATTCTTGAGTTAGCCTTGCCACTGCAACCGCTCAAGAATTTTCCCCAAAAACAATAAAAAACATTTGTAGCCAAAAGAAAAAGTGCTGTTATGCACAAAATTAGTTTTTCCCTTCCCACAGGAAATTAAGAAGAAAGAAGTTTTCCCATAACTAAAAGGCTTTGCTTGCTTGTGTTTGATCGAGTCATCATAGGTTTAAATCTATTTCCTCTGTATATTTTCTCTTTCCACTAATGATTTTAATTCCTTTGTTTTTCTACTTCTGAAATATCCCATTAAGACAGACAATAAGACCTCAATTCGATAAGATTATGAGATGCATCCTGCACAGGACGCACTGAATGTCAATAGCTTCACTGACAATCTGCAAAGATCAAAAACATGGCACTATTTCTTTTTAATTCTCACAGAATCTAACACAAGAAGAGCCCCAGAGCCTTTGAAAAAATAATGTACTAGTCATTCAGAAAAGAGATGAAATCTGGGTATATATCCTGAAACACAGAGATTAATTCATCACCTGCACTGGTTATTTAATATCTGAGATTAATAACAGTTTAAAACAAACTGGAAGAGGTTTAACCAAGGCACCAATAGGTTTGGGAACCTAACAGAGGCAAATTGCCCCAGCAACCATAGCCGGGAATGCAGTAACATTTCCTAGGCTGTGGCCAGCAAGAGGGAAGCAGCACTCTGCTTGAAAAGAAGCAGCCAACTCTCTGCTGCGTTAATCCACGGGGATTACAGGGCTCTGCTCTACCTGACAGGACTCCGGGGAGCTGAGCAGCTTTAGGCACAACTGAGGCCACAGCAGACTGCAAAGCAAAACCCTGAACTGCACTAACCATGGATATATGTGCTGAGCACCCATGACCCCTCAAAAACTCAGGTAACATTTCACAGAGGAATGCACAAAAACACTGCTTCAGAGAGGAACTAAAACCAGAGCACGAGAACAGCAGGGAGATGCAAGGAATCGCATCCTTCCTGATCACTGCTTCTGTCTCAGGAAGACCCCACACACAGCACCAGAAGGAAGACAACTTCCTTCTCTCTTTTTTCCCCCCTCCCTCCAAACTAGAACAACCAGAATTTCTACTCACTGTTTCTTCCTTAAGGCCACTGTCCACAAGATTTGATCGCAGCCAGTTCCATTAGTCTTAGATCAATCTGCCAGACGTGGGTAGCTTTACTCCTCTTCAGCTACCCCCAACTGAGCATAGCGTTATTGCTTTGCCTTATTAGATATTGTAGGGTAAGGACATTTCTGTAGGGCGGGATATTTATCCCTATGATTTCATTTTCTCAAAATTAATTGCATGGCAACATGCAGGTACTATTTCAGGGATGTTTTTATCACAAGATGCACTGTTGACATAACGGTGCTAACCAAATGAGGAGAAAACTGGTACAACAAAGCTGAAAGGAGATTTCACATAGAGGAAAAACACTCCAGCTTGGGAACTGGAGACCTGCGGTAGTTTGCGTGTGGATGTAGAAAGAAAGAAGATGCTGTTATTTGATAACACAGTTACAGGATTAAGGAGGAGGATTAATTGGCACGATTCATAAACTCATTTAAAATAGTGAAAATAAAAAACACCAGCCAACCTCCCATAAACAACTCCTCTCCTACCCACAGTCCCAAATTGCACAACTACGACTTTGGACTTTCCCCTAAAGGTAATATATAATCTCTCCAAGACAGACTGTAAATAAATACCCCAAACTGGGGAACAAACCGCCCTCCCCTCCCTTTTTTTTAATGAACAAAATGACCAAAACTTTAAGCACTTCAGTAAATGGCAAATGATCAAAACCTAGTAACTCAAGCTGCAGAGAAATGTTAGACTTCAGTATATTTTGGAGTTAATAAGATTCTTGTTTCACATAAGCAAAGTCAGGTCAGTATCCTTTTACACAAATTAGTTGCATTAAAAAAAAAAGAGCCATTTTTTACCTTTGAAAATTCTGTCCTTCAAAGTTGGGACTTTTTCAGGTTGTATAATCCTCTAACCCACTTTTGGATCCTGCTATTTTTGTGTTTATCCTGAATCTTCCTTGTTTACCAGCACTTTGAAGGTCTAGTGCTATACATCACTCCTACACAGGCGGTTTTGTAATCAGGGTGACGATATTTAAAAAACAGTATTAGTAGCCACAATTCCCCTAACAATAAACTCTCCAATCGGACCTCATTCTTCTCTCGCTGTAAATCACCCTTGCAGAGGTCTGTTTAAGGATCACTTTTACACTGAAAGCCCAGGACTGCGCTTCTCACTACGAGCCCCTGAAAACTGGTCCTGGCTGTAGGTCACTGCTCCCCATGCTCCAGTTCAGCATCACTTTATAATTACAAAACAAACCACCTAGTGCGGCAACACGCAGGAAACCAAGAGAGACAACTAATGAGGCTGAACCCTGCAGGAATAAATTTTGAAGCGACTTTTCCTAGCAGCAAGGATGGTTCCCTGCAGGCACAGAAACTCCGCGGCAGTTTCTCCTCTCGGGAAAACGCTGCAGAGCGCGTCCGCCCAAACCAAAGCCCTTGGCAGCGTAATGAGCGCATCTTGCAGGTGAGGGCAAGGAACACACTGAGCACGCGTGCACATGCACACACACGTGCTCCAAAACGCAGGCTGCCCTTGGAGCCACCTGCACGATCGCGACTGAGGTCCCTCCAGGTAAGACGCGCCACCAGGGAGGGCAACAGCGGCGCTAGGGCTGAGAGATCACACCCCAAACAAGAGGCTTGCTGTTTCATCTAACTGGAGTGAAGGGAGAACAGAGAGCAGACACTTTGTATCTTATTCCACAGAATACCTAAAATACACCCAAAGTGGTAACACTAAAAAAAAACAGATTTTTTTTGGTACTTCCCTACACCAAGCACAGATGCAACTGGACGCTTCTGAGTTGCTCTAACCTGTGCTGACATGGACAGACGGACGCTGGACTGGGAAGGCACAACGAGCGAAGAAATCACAATAGCTGCTTGCTGTCAAGCATGAAACAGTTAATCCCTCTGCCATTTCCAAACCTGCTGCTGTTCCGCTGTCTTTCCGACAGGGATATTTCGGCAGTGTTTTCATCACCACTATCACAAGTGCATGGACACACAGTGAACATCTGGTGCTTCTCCAGACCACAGCACTTGGGGAATTTATAAAGATGCAAAGCAAGCAGCACCAGAATAAAAGCACATGGGCTAAGTCTGTTCCCCAGAGGTTGCTTTTTTATCACTGAGAAACAGAGACACAATTAAAAATAGCCGTTATAAAGATTAGAAGAACAAAAAAAAGCTGTAACAAAATTATATATTTTTAATTTAGAAATCTGAGAAACAGAACAGTCCAAAAATGGTTTAGACCCTAAACCATTATCAAAATTTGCTTTGAGTTAAGTCCACGTGGCTCTGAAGCTTGTGGCATGAACAGGCTCCGCTCGCGTGCTCACGGTGCTGGTGACTCATGTGGTTCCTTGGCAAAAACCTCGGGCTGACCCACAGCCCGCACGCCACCGGCCTCTGCCTCGTCGTACCCACAACTCGTGTGGAAGGGCGGCACCTTCCGAGGTGAACAGGAACTTGGCACTGAGTTGCTGGTGTGGGGATTTTAAGTCATGGCCTGTTAAACTTACAAATGTTACCATCGGACATCAGCACCTTCAACTACACCTGATGCTTCAGCATTAATGGCAGTGCCTGTGACCTGGCACTGGGACGCTCGGCGCGTCCTCCTCCAGCTTCCCACATCTGAACCTCTGCTGGGTTCGCGCCAGGGGAACGCCGGCAGCTGAAGCCTTTATCCTCAAAGGGATTTAGTGAGATTCACTCGATTTCTTTTTCCTCCTCTAAACCTAAGCAGCATTCTTAGGAGGCAAGCTATTTACTTAAGTCCTCCTAGTCCCATAATTGCTGGGTGCAGGGTGTGTATCTCAATCCGGTGCTTACGCAGAAAAAGGAATTACATTAGCACGCATTTTCAAATTCCGAGATCTTGCCGATGGGCTCACATCACCTCCCTCCTTTTCATGATTTTTTTTTTTCAAAATCTCATTCAGAACATTGCATTAAAACCTGTTCTGAGACACTTCTCTTTCCTCACACAGCAGCCTTCCTGCTCTAACAAGCAGACTTGCAACTTGGCGAAAAAGGGTCAGGTGAGGCTCAGCTCTGTTGCTTGCAGCCATTGCACCAACACTTCCAGACAGCCTCCAATTTAAATTTAGCAATAGTAAATATTTAAATTATGATTTGACCCCAGTGTTTGAGACGGAATTGTAACCTCTGCGGCGGAGCGGGCAGCCAACCCTTGTCCCATACAGCTCGCTGGTGGAAGCCAGTTCTTGGTTAGGCAATGGCAAGTGCCCACGGCCGTAAAATGCAGAGCAAGAAAACAAAAATCATCAGGTCTCCAGAAGGAAGACAGAAATGGAGTAATAGCAAGATTAAGAGTATAATCAAACTTAACCTTTTTATGCTCTGTTATCTTTGAAAAGGCTTAACAGTACATCCAGATAAATCCATCTGTATTTACAACATTCCTATATATTTAGCCATGCTCCTTCCCACGGCTTTGAGATTGATGCTATCTCAAAAATAAGACACTAAACAAGCAGCTCTTGAAACCTACCTTTTCCAGTCAAATCTGTTTTAACAAAGGCAAGGCAGCTTTCTCAGCATGCGCTTCAGTTCAGCTCAAAGCAGCAAAACAAAACCGTGGAAAGGCAGAACTGTATTTAATCTTATCTACAGAGAGATCTCATTACTGCACCGGTTTTATGCTCTGCCCAGCAGCAAGTGAAGCATCACATAGGTGTCTCCTGGAAAAAGATGCTCCAGTGGAACTGCTACTTCTTCCCCGACCTTCTCGCCTCGCTGTGACTGCTGCAGCCCCAGCCGGGCGCCCGCGGTAACCTCTGCGGCAGCCGCCTGCACAGGCCCCTGGTCCCGCTGCTCGCTGTTGCCTGTGACATGCAGGACGTTCACGAGCTGTGAGCAACCTGCGCAACCCAAGGAGGCAGCTCCTGTGTCCCTGCAGGTACCGCATCAACCCCCTCACCCCACCTGCTTGCCATGCAAGCCTGTTCTAGCAACTTACTCATCGTTTAAAGCAGCTGCCCAGCAGCAAAGGTGTCCAGAGAGACTCCGGAGGACAACAAAGCAGTCGGGTGTTTCTTGCTACCATTGCCTCACTATGCAACGTAATATCATGAATTTCATACACTGAGCAACGCTGAGTCAGATCGACAAAAATGTTCTGGGCAAGCTCAGATAACAAGCAGGACGAGACCAGAAGGCACCTTTAGCATCATATTGACTAGGTAGAAGAAGGGTCCTTTCAAATGACCTTTTAGCTCTTCTACCGGCATGCCAAAAGATTTTCTATAACGAAAAACGTGGGGTAAATGGAAAGTCTGAGCTTATGCGAGTGATGGCAGAGCCCCGGTTCTGATTGTGCCGTCAGCTGCAGGTAACACAAGGGACATAGAGAGAGATGTAGTCTGGTCCCTTGCTGTACCGGCAGAACAGGGCGAAGACTCAGGCTTTTTCTGAAGGCAAATTGTTCTTTCGTGTCCCTTACAGCAGTATTTCTATACCATGGGCTAGGGCATTGCCTACTCACACACAAAAAGCAGGGAGAGGGGAGCCACTGATGCTCCCTTTGTCCTGGGACAGCCATCGTGCTCCTCTCCCACGACGAGCCACCCGTGCTCCTAGCTGGCCCGGCCCGGTCCCGGCCCCCTCACCCAGGGAACAGGGAAGCCAGAGGCGACCGGCGGCTCTCCGGGAACGCCCAGGGTTGCTTGAACACCCGTCTCTCCTTTCAAACTCTTGACCCAAGGCAAAGTAAAGCCACCAAATGACCAGAAAGCTCCCAGACAGTGACCCATGTCACATCACAGCTTAATGCGAGTCATCTTTGATCAGTCATGAGTCTAGCACTATTTTATCAAGGATCTAGTCAAGAAATTGCATTAAAGACAACTGGCCAACTGCTTTATTTATGTTTCTGCTATCTCATCTGCACACTTGGATTCCTGCCTCTGAATGTGGGTGTACAGCAATAATATACATATGACTACATTCCCATAAACCTTCCATTAAAAGTTTAGGATTTGTCATGGCCAGACCAAAACATGAACAAAACCATCAATTTCATTTATTATAAAATTTTGCAACAGCTTGTCTTTGACCAAGAATTTTGTATGCCAAATTATGTCTCAAGTACGGGGTTTTTTCAGTAACAAAAATGTTATCCAAAGCCAAAAAACTACCGTAGTTTTGTGGGATTTTTTTCTCTCCATGCTAAATAGCAATTCTGATCTTTGTTTCCTGTTCCTTAAAGGCTAACTGTATAAAATCTCTCTCTTGGTTATTTATATTAAAAAATATTTTAAAAAAATGAATTACCAAAACCTAATTAGATTATTCTTTCTATACCCTTCCCAAAAAAGACTTGGCTCAGGAAGTCAGAAGGACTGTTCTTCGTGCCTGTCACCAAGCCTGGCACATCAACACGGAGAGTGACTTCCCAGGACAGATCCAAACAGCGACCTGAAGAAGGTAGGAGATGTCCCACTGCTGTGGGCTGACAATTTTGCACATGGACACAGCCATGTCCATGTTCGCAGCGAACTGCTTCGGCATCAGAAGGTCTTTGCAGAAACATCCCAGCTGGAATCTAACTTTGCCACATCTGGGGAGACACAATTTGGACATTATTTTTGTTTCTGAGTCAAGAAAAGAGCGAGCCAGTGCAGCAGGAGCCGGCAGTGAAGGCCGTCCTTTGTGAGGCTCGATGGGAGGCTGCCGTCTTGCTCGTGGCTCGCCAGCATCATGCTCCTCTGCCTCCTCGTGCCGCGTCTCAAGGGCCTCCCCCTTCCCACAGCACTTACGTTACACGTTCCGTGCCTGCTTGGTCCAGCACCAGCCTTTGGTCTCTTGAACAGAGTTTGCTGGTACACTTAAAGGTGACTCTAAGACCAACAGCTAGATTCTGCTAGCACTTAATTTTTGTATTACATAAAGGGTTCAATATCCTATTCTATATCAAGGCCTCATTGCATTATGCATTGTGTAATCCATGTATCCTGTCTCAGAAAGATTACAACCCCCAAATTCAGTTGAATTGCATCAGATTTCATCTTGTATAACATGGCACAGTGTTTAAGGAAGGCAACAGTTTCAAGTTTGACCAGTTTTAGGAGGAAGAATCCGTGAGCCTATGCTAGTGGCAAGAACAAAACCCCCTGATTTCCTACATCAGCAACATTTTCAGCACAATAAAATCACAAATTAAAGACATCCTAAACCAGCTCACAAGTATTAGGAGTACGCTAGAACAGCCTCCATTACTGCTTAGTATGTAACTCTATTCTGAAAAGCAATTTAGTACAGATATCAGAGCAGAATATAAATTAGTAGGAAACGTTGCTATATTTGTCTCCAGTTATTAGAGCTCCTCCTCAACCCTGTGAGCTCCCAGGGCCTCCAACATGAGCCTGCAAGCAGGCAGCTGTCACACATGAGATGCTGCCCATATTCCTGCACAGTGTGCGGGGCTCGGAGGCTACAGCTGCACTTCCCAACCGGGAGAGCGGCCGAGGTTCCCATGTGGAGTTCAGCTCAACCAGGGACGAGGCTCCTTCGCCCCACACAAGCCATGGGCTTCTAGTCCTTCCCCTGCCCCAGCCCAGACTTACTTGCTGAAGGTGGCTGTTCCCACCGGTACTCACTTTGTTAGGCTGACAGAAAGGAATTGCAGTGAAGCTGTGCTTCCATCCCTAACAGGCGAGGATACCACTGGCTGTATAAGTGCAAGAGATAAATGAAATGAATAATCACGAAGTGTCTTTAAAACAAAAACGAAATCCTCACCAAAAATCAAAACACCCACGGAGGTAAAGGCCAAGAGGCTTAGACTACAGGATCTCACTCATATAAATAAGATCAACAATAAGAGCAACTGTGACTCACCAATTAAGAAATCTTTACTGTCTTCAGTTAACAACAACAACAAAAAACTTGTGTGATGATGGCACATCATCAGTATGTATCCAGTTACATAAATGACTTCTTATGAGCTGTGAGGAATTGCAGTTTGAACAGAGATCAGAATAAAGATCCTTGCAGCACCTCTCAGCATAACGGAGAATCAAAATAAAGTTCATTAGTGTTATGGAAGCCCACCAGCAAAAGCATAAACAGACTAATATGAAACATTCTAATTGCCAAGGCTAGACTTGCATTTCTTTCTTTAGTTTTTAATTTTTAATTAGGAGCTCTACACCTCCATATTCCAAGGCAAAGATGAGCAAGTGATAGACCAATGGAAACTGCGAACTGCCTTTTACAACTGGGTTATGTTGCTGAAAGTAGCTGCTATATTTTTCTCAGCCTTTCTCTGAGACAGTTGGCACTGTCAAAGCCACAACAGACCACAGGTCTGATCCAGCAGCTCCTAAACAAGGTCCCCCTGCCAACTGCAACACATGCTTACCAATCACCACAAGACAAACTACTTTTTCTTAGTAATTTAAGTGACTGAGACCCAAAGAATATAAAATTATGAATTACCACAACCATATGCCAAAAACCAAAATGGTCAAAACATGATTGCAAAGTGCAGTTCTTTCTCTATAAATTAAAGCTAAGAGGACTCTTAGCGTTTTCCTTTTTTTTAATGCACAAAACCAGAATGCCAGAAACATGTTCCTTGATAGAAGGCCAAAGACCACTTAAAAATCTAAGACATCTTGAAAATTGAGAATACATAACTTCTTTCATTATTTCTCCACTCCAGTAAAGTACAAAAGTGACTTCAGTTTCCCCTATGATCTCCTTTGATTCTTGCAGCTCCTGTGGGCAGACAAGAACACCAAGAGCTATGAATACAGCTTGTATTTGGCAATAACTGAACTTTCCTAATTTTTGATTTACAATTACATTGTAAAACACATGTGTGTACAAAATTGTCTCTTACAGATCAAGCCATCTTTCCACAGTTAGAAAATGGTGCCATTTATGCAGTCATCACAGCCCAGATCAGACCAGAGGCACAGTAAGACACCACGCAAGTAGCACAATAGCATGAACTACTGAAAACTCACTTAGCAAATAAATATCTCTCATTTAAAAAAAAGAACCTCAGAAGAGTTTTTTGCTGCAGTACATCATTCATATATCCAACATATTTAGCATTTTCTGCAAAAAGCAAAATGTACTAGTGTGACCACATGCAGGACTGCATTCCTGCAAGAGCCACAGCGTCCCACACTTGCGCAGTGCACTTCCTGACACAGCTCTTCCAAGAGAGCAGAGCTCGCCGATGCTTCGTTTCACCCATGGCCCCAACAGAAACTTCCTCTGTTCGAAGCTCCAGCACTCCTACCTGCTGCTCTGCCAGGCTCGCACTACGTTAAACTAGACAGGTAGCCCAGGGCAGCAGGACCGAGCTGTGCTGAAGTCCTAAAAACTTCTCTCGCCATTAGTCTTACTTGAGGACTGTAATTCAGCAGCCTCACTTTCACCAGGACTCTTGGGCAGAGCAAAGAGGTGGCTCCGAAGAGGCACATGGGAGCTGAGGGATGTCCTTGGGCAGGCACGGGTGCTTCTGTGCGGACACAGGCTCGGAGAAGCACGGAAGGGCTCTCTGGCCCGCGAGGCAGGCGCTGCCGGCGAGGGCACTGCCCAGCCCTGCAGCCAGGCGAGGCGGCAGCGGAACCACCACACGGCAGCCACGATGCCGGCACACATGCTGCTCGTCACAAACCCACAGCTGGGCCTTTTCCTCCGCACACGTGAAATTTCCTTGGCCCACTCTCATTGCTCTCTCCGCATCTAAAGACACCACTTCTCAAACTTTTTATCTGTGATGACTTTGCACACTGCCACTCTTATCGTTTCTGAACGGGATCCCTGAGAAGCTGAGCTCTCGAGGCCAGCTTGCTGCCCGACGCATACGCGCCGGTTGAGTATCAGCACCTCCGCTCTGTAATCAAGGCAGGGCCACACTTGAGAGCACAGGAGCCTTTATCACCACCTCCCCTCCCAACACACACCCTCAACGTTGCTTCAGCGGGGGCCACGGTAAATATAGAAGCGGTCTCTGAATCACCAGTTCCTGTTGTGGAAAGCAGCTAGAGCCAGATGTTTCTGTGAAAGAAGCTCCCTGCCAAACAATTGGATAACAAGCTGCCCACCAGGTTAGATCCCCTTTGATACAAAATGCTTTTAAACCCCAGAACACTACTTTAAATGTTAAACCAAATAATCTCATTTCCTGAGGTTCCTAATCCTTCCTAGAAAGCGACTAATTCACACCACAGGGACGCCACACGGCGGGGAGGTCCAGGGTTAACTGCTCCCTGCAAGCCCTGCCGCAGCAGCGCTCGCTGCCCCGGCCTCCCCAGCACTCAGTGCTCCCTGCCGCTCACCCCGGCCGCTCGTCCTGCCGCATCCTCACACGCGTGGGGTGAGGAAGCCGCGAGGAGCCACGCCTGCCGAGAAACTCCTCAGGGAGCCACAGGCGGAATCCCAGTTTCCTCTACATCTCTCCAAATATGTAACAGAATAACTAGGTGTTGAGGATCAGGAGGCACCATCCAGGTATAAGTTCCATACAGAGATAGATACACACACACACACGTAAGCATACACATACATGTATGCATATATATGTACACAATCTATACCGTCCATCAGAGAAGCCAGCTGGTGCTCGCTTATTCAGCACGGTGCATGTGAGGAACATTTTATTTTGCATGTCAGGACAGCTCATCCATAAACTACTGACACCACAGGGACACCACAAACCTCTATGCTCAGTTTTACCTGCATTTAGGCCAGTAAAGTACACGCAGCTGTAAGCCAAAGCTTTGGTTGCCTAATACAGCACTTCCAAAAAGGCTTTCCGGATCTGGGGGAAATCCACCTCTTTCCTTGGTCATTTATTTGTTGCTCCCTGACCCTTACAGATGCAAATCTGGTTTCCAGCCTAATGTGGCCTCTGTCAGCTCCCAGCCACGAGCCTCATGCCCGTGGTGGATCCCTGCTCCCCTTGGAAGCGTGCTGTCCCCAAGTCATCCCACTTGCTGATCTTGGAGGAGCTTCTCGAGCTCCCTCGGCAGACCCCGGCACCATGCAGCCCTCCTGCACCTCCTCCGACTCGATCCTGCTTCTGGCAGGCTCCTCCAGACGTGTCAGTCATGTTGAGCTGTTTACTCACTGTACCCTGAAGGAGGCTACTCCTTGGGCTCTTATCCTGTCACTGTGCTGACATGTGTCACCTGCAGGCCCTGTGATCTTGCTTCTGGCTATTAAAATGCATTTTTGTTCAACACAGCTCACCAAGACACCCAAATTACTCTGTATAACCGCCTTGTCCTCACTTACCACCCTGCCTGCATGGCACGGCCTGCCAATTTTATCACTAGCGATGCTGCATTCGCTTCCAGATGCGTGATGAAAAGGTCTAATGGAAACCCGCCTCCTTAAAGCACATTTCTAGAAGCATTCCCATTTGATAATGATTCACTACCGATGACTAACTTTTAAATAACAGTTAGTCAGTTCTTAATACATCACCACCTGGTGCTAACATGTCAGGACAGGGGGACAGATCTGGCGAAGCCCTAGCTGGCCCTGGCTATCCCGATGCTCCCGAGGCAGTGGGAGCCAGGGACAACGGAGGACTGAAGGGCCGGGCTGTCACCGCAGCTGCACAGGGCCATTCAGCCGCAGCGCTGCTACATCCATGCAGCTCTCCCAAGTCACACCTACGGGTCCCTAGAGCGCTGCCGTGTTCCTAGGGCATTCCCATGAAGCGATACAGGCTGGTATTTGTTGGTCTGGCTTTTAAAATCAATACTGCATTATTTTTCCAATATCATGATGAGGATTAATGCCAGGCAAGTTGGAATATGCTCAAATGAGTCACCCTCCCTTCCTTCCTCTTGCTAACACCAGTATCTGAGTCCCCCTACAGCAGGAGTTATTAAAAATTGTTGTCTGCAGACCTGCAGCCTTTTCTGAAAATTCTTTAGAACAGCTGCGTTATAGTGCTGCTGATTTACATGTGCCTATCCCTAGAGGTTATTAAATTTTCATTTATTAGAAACAGATTTACAAAATGTATCACTCTCTTTTACCCTTTCCCAAATGCAGTAGTAACAACTACAACTACTTTTTTTTTTTGAATCAACTATTACCCTCCACGAAGTAACTTGAGTTATTTGACTCCTAACACATTTAAGCTATAGAAAATATGGGGAGTTTATTCTCCTTAATTTACTTCCTAACTTTTAAAGGTATGCTGATCCTCATGCATTCATTTCCCTCCTCATTTCTGTTTTTTGCTCTCAAATTTGTAGATACATCCTGAAGTCAAAGAGGGCTGTTAGCCTTATTGTTGTCTTAGAAAAACAAAATAAAATTTAAACTTCTTGGCTATTCACTTTTTTCTTACCAAGATTCCACCCTTTTTTTTTTTTTTCCTCCTACAATACCATTCACTGAATTCTCCTCAGTGATGACAAACGTGCTGTTAAGCATGTGTTTCTTTGGGGTTGCTCTCCATTTCCCAGTGCCACACGTAGCAGAGTCACGCTCAGCCATCCTGTGGCAACCACCATCTTCCAGTCGTGTGGTAACAAGGTCCCCAACAGTCGAGGTTCAGCCGGAGCTGAACTTCCGAGGCACCGGCCACCTTTCCATGACACCAACGGATGTTCGGCACCTCGGCAGACACAAAGCAAAGTAGAGCCCATGGAGCAAGGCTAATGCTAGGTTTGCTGACTGGCCATTTCAGACATCCAAAATTTGCACATGAAAAACGTGTACTCGCTGCTCCTGTGCCTTGACTGCAGCCGCGAGGCTCCCGCCACGCACCCGGGCCGGACAAGAACCCCGGCTCCTCGTGGCAGCCCACCTCCCTGCCGGCTAATGGCCTCTGCGCATCCCCAGCCGCCTGCTCCCTGTTTGGTGAGCCGGGCAACGTGAGGCGAGCTCAGCCCGTTCCCACGCGGCTGTCACGGCACAACGGCACACGGCAGCCGGGGTCAAGGCGATGCCGAGCACGCACGCAACGAGGCCGACACAGCAGCCCTCGTGCCAGAGCGCCCACGTGCTGCCCGGCCTCGCGCGTGCGGCGCAGGAACCTCGGTACGCAAGCAACCTTTAGCCTCTGGGACCAAGTCTTTCGAAGGGCAATAAAGCTTCAAAGTGTTCAGTAAGAAAAACACAAATTTGGCTGTGCAGTTGCCATAGAAGCAGGAAAAGCATTCAGATCCTACCGATATCGAGCAGAATTTGACTTAAACAAACCTGCCAACTATTCACAGACAGCAACCTGTTAATTGCCCTGGAAGTACGGTGGGGAGCACAGGACAGATGCAGCTCAGCGGACCCTTCCACATCGTCAAAAATCCCACGCAGCTCCTGAAAAACCCGCTTGCACGCACTGAGTGACAGCACAAATATGGAGAGTCTAAAATCAGCAGCTGAAAATGAGATGACTGGGTGCTTGCTGCACATCAGATACTGCAGTGCTTTTTTCCTTTCTTCCCCACAACTTAAAATGACTAAAGAAGAACACACAGAGTATTTTAGTCTTCCTCTCTTCCCTTTCATATGGCAAAATGGGAGGGAAGGTGGAGGACGGAAAAGAAGACTGTAGCAATACATGAAAGAGAAAAAATAGAGCCCTACCCATGCCTTCTGCAACAAATTGCCCCTAAATTAGGCTGCAAGTATTAAAAACCATCGATCTGGACAGACAGTCTATGACGTGCGCACCGGCTGTGCTAGGGTTGCCCTGTTCCCTGCTCCAGGCTCGAGGGCAAATAAAACTATGTGGGTTGCCAAAAGCCTCAGACACTAAAACCTTCAACCTTTTCCTACTACCTGGAATTTGCAGAAGTGCATGTTCCTCTTTGCATGCACGTATACAAAGGGATGGGAAGAATCTTGGTTGGGCTAGAAGTCCAAGATGTCCTAGAGGGCTCATACTCCTATTAAACTCCTTTCACGTTCTTCTCCACCAGCTTGGAAAAATCTTAAATGAAACCAGCTGGCAGGTTCTACCCACCTAAAACATGCATTATATTCACTATCATAGATGAAATATGTTAACTAATAAATTTCTACAAAAAAAAAATCAGTAATGACATGGTTAATGACAAGTTTAAGATGCCATAACAATGTTTCAGAAGTGCATTGCAAAGAGTAAAGTCAGTTCACATTCCTTTCATAATTTCTGTTTAAGGTTAGCCAGGTCTGAAGGAATCTGTGCTTGAAAATTAAATTCAGATGAAAGTACAGAGGGACTTAAACACACAAGTGCTGTTCCTGACCAGCAATACATCTTGTGTCCACACAAATGTGTCCGCTTTTTTAAGAGTAGCCTTTCTATTTAACATAATCTGCTTTAAAGCTTTGTCTACACAAGGCACTTTGGATCACTTCCAAGAAGACTAAAAGGATAAAAATTTTTAAATGAATTGATTAACTGCTTTACAGCCCTCTTTGTCTCCTGTTCCCAGAATCCGAGTGCCTCTGGATTGCTCTGCCTCAGCAACACAGGGCTGTCCAAGCAAGGCACTTGGAATTCCCACCTCCTGCTGCTCTGAATCATTCCTGCCCGGCGTGTGAAGACCAGCCCTTAGCTCCAGAACCACACACGGGATGCAGGCAGGAGTAATTGCTCGGCAAAGCCTGTCGGGATGACGAATCCTGGCCACCCCACGCAGCAGGAGGCTGGTTCAAGCCCAGACCAGAAGAATGTGAGAAACCGCACAATCATGAAAGCTCAAATTCTGGTAAATGACCTCATGACTGCGTATTTACCAGGTCTGCTTTAGGAAAGGATTTCCATGGGGCCCCTTGCCTTTGTTTCAAACACTTCTTCTCCTACCACAAGTGTTCTGGTCTCCCCTACATCCCTCGGGGCGCCTCTCGCCTGTCTGCAGCCCAGCCCGCAGCCGCACGGCCACCGCCGTCACGCCAGGACATGGCACGAGGCTCAGCTTAAGCCTCTCGTTGAGTAACTTTAAGCCTCACCTGGAACACAACAACAAACAGAGCAGGAACGCTGGGTTTAGACCCACGAGACAGAGACGTGGCGCCGCTGCATGCTCCCCGCCCTCGGGCAAAGTCTTCTCCGGGGATGATTTTTCCAGATCATAGTAACTATCTTGGCTGCAGGTCCAAACCAGCTTTGCTCATCCTGTGATTGTTTGTCACTGACAAAAAAGCAGCTCTGGAGGGAGAGGAGATTTTCAGCTTCTTCATTCCTCTCTGGCTATATTCACCTAGCTGCTTCATCTATCTTCGTCCTCTCCTTCGGCTTTTACGCCTGGCAATCAGACAAGCCATTTTCTCATGTTCATAGCTTGCTGTCACTGCAACTGCTTTTCTGACTTCATGGAGCCTGTAAATCCCCACACCTGCCTTTAAAACTAGATTTACGACACTACTGATATTCCAGCAGCACCTCAGCAACACGCTCACCACATCCTCATGCAGAAGCTGGAAGCAGCAGCCTCCTACTCACGACCCCGACACCGACCGTCTGGAAAACCCGCCGTGGGAGTCGGCCTGGAGTGCTCTGGTCCACGGCGATGTTCCTACCAGGCCCCCCGATACTCCACAGAGTCCAGCGAGCAGGAGAGGTATGAGAACACTATTTCTGAGTCTCCTCCTGAACAGCAACCTCCTCCTCGCAACACTGCTCGGCTGTGAAGGGGCGTCCAACATCTGATGCCGTTGCGAGCGGCGAGACTCCACCGCGCAGCGTCTCGCCGACCGCGCGAGGGACATTCCCCTCTCCTTGCCGCCAGTGAGATGCAGACACGTAAACAACCCGGCTGCACACACAGGCGAAGCGGGGAAAGCTGCAGCACCGAGGTGCTGCGGGAGCCCACCCAACCTAATAACCAATTACTTGCAGAGGGCACAGTATTTGTGAATTAGAAACATACTGATATTAATGCAAATGTGCAAGTGGAAAATGATTCTATTATAAACGGCAAAGGAATATTTCAGAGTATTATTTTTCCATGGATGAAGTCGCATTTCACAGGCTTTGTTACCCCCATAACCAAAACATACAAGAGCAGTCACTTCCAATGATCATCAGCAGAGGTTTCTCACCGCTGCAACCGGAGATGTTGTGACTAGAATAGCAGAAAGGCGAGTGTTGGAAAATCCAGGCAGGCTCGCTGTCTGCAGGCTTCCAATCTGATGTGACACCACATGACAAGTTGCGTTCTTGTACCCAGGCCTGAAAACCTATGTTGAACCATTTCCAGTTCAATTAAAAAAACAAAAAAGGGGGAATGGGGGGGGACATGGGGAAGGGAGGAAATCATATTTATCACCTGGTCCCAAGTGTTTAGAAGGAGATGCACTATTGCAAAAGTTACCAAGGCTTAATGCAAAAGCACTGCCTCAGCACACACTGGGGCTTTATGAGCGCTTGCTTTATACCCTTGACCAAGCTCAGCAGATGAGCTGTCCTGGTGGTACCCGAAAAAAATTAAGGTCTGGAGGAAAACAAGGTCAACTCTGACCCCCTTTTCATCCTCCCCCGACTTGTTCAGGAGTCCCAGGCAAAGTGACTCTGCAGGTGCTTGCTGAATACAGTGAGTACAGCCGCACTGTGAGGCCTCCACCAGCGTCCCGGGCAGACAGGGCATCTGTCGACATCTCCTACTGATCAGTCACACAATTTCCTGTCCCTTAGGTCACCTCATTGTCCTTCTGTCCACACCTACCTGGCAGACTGCAGCAGGTCGGTTGCAGCCCAGCACCCGCTGACTAGCTCCCTTCAACTTACTCATTCTCTCAGGAAGTGTCAGGCTGCAAACTCCAGGCCCTACTTCTTCCTTCGATCACGCAAGCATCACCCAGTCGCACACTCCCTTCACCTCTCCCACCTCCAAATTTCCCTGCCCACAACTGCCACCAGAACAAGTTTTGTCTACTTGGAGCCACAAAACCATCCAGCTCTCGCCGGAGCCGCCTTCCCGTCCTCCCCTCCGCTACCTGCCAGGGGAACATCCACTCCACCCTGCCCATGACATTTACCCAGGGAGGCTCTGCAGAGCAAAGGCAGCTTTCACGGAGGTCAGGCCTTGCAAACACACAGAGAATCCTTCCCCATGGCTAAAATTTCTTCATCAGCTCCACATTCCCCACCTTTAATCCATTTAACTCAAATCAAAGAAAAAAAAAGAAAACACATAAACCCCACAACCCTTTCTCTTTCATACTCTGAGCCAAGGGAAATGTTTATTTTATTACAAAGGCTGCACAATTCCTTTTACAAAATCAACTGGATTTTAACTCCGGCGCAGTGCTTGCACAGCAGTCCTGTGTGCTCTTCTGCTCCAAAAACTCCAAGCACGGTAACTCTGCACCATGCAAAAAAAACTCCAAAAGTTACAAAGACCTCACACTGCACTGCAGCTAAATCTTAACTTCTGACTAAGGTAAATTAAAGTTCATGGTTAAAGCAGGCCAAAGTATATCTGTATCTGCAAGTTGGACGATTTAGATAAGTCTTCACAGGCTCAGGTCTTGGAGAGAGCAAGGTTGAGCCGCTTGCCTCCCCCTGCACCTGACAAGATGCGGTGCCATAAATACCAGCCCCAGAAGGTTGCGGCTACGTCTGCGTGCCAAATACCCGACAGGCAGCTCCTCCTCAGGGCAGCCTGACGCGGGACCGGAGCCCAGTCACAATGCAAGATGTAATGACTGAGAGGACAGTGAAACTGAAGATGTGAAGCATTTCAGATTTAAACTGTAAGCTATAGTGACATCCTAAGTTAAAGTTACTACACATTTGCACTCACCTTTAACTATTTTAAGTAAAAATGAAGGGAAAGTCAGAGAGTGTTATTTTGGACACTGTCAGCAGGCAAATGCCTTGACCTATATGCATTGTGCAATGAACACATTCATGGTTCAATACTGAAAATGCCCAGGACTCCACACAGCAGGGTTTGAATTAATAAAAAGCCAAAACCTAGCTTATTATCTCCTCCAAGATCAGAGCCACAAAGTGGACCTCATATCAAAAATCCACCCCATACAGAAGCACTCAGAGGGTATCGATTTGCATCAAAAGCAGCTGAAGCTTCTGTGCTTTTCATTAATTGGTTTTGATTGACCCCTTGTCTTTGGTCGACTACAGCTGAAAAACTACTTAAATAGACATTAATTATGTTAATTAAACTAGGCTCAAAGGTTTAGGTTTGAGTCATCCCTTCAGGGTCACAGTACAGTCTGCAGGATTCTCCAATTTTACTAGTCCTGCATATTCAAAAACACATCCTGATCTTAGGCTTTCCCGTTAGATAGCCAGCATAAACACAGACCTGCTCAAATACAAGGTTTAAGAAACACTTATGGAACGAAAGCAAATGAGGCTGTATGCAAATGTACACAAGCACCAAAAAAATTCTGCACCTTTATCCCTGAAGCAGATAGTGCACAGTGCAAGGCAGAGCAGTTATGAAGCAAGTACCATTAACCCTCATCCTCACTCCAGAATAATGGGAATTACTTTTCAAGTGTCAAAACACTCTGACCAATCTGACATTTATATTGCTATAAATAACACACAAAAAAAGCAAAGAGAAAGCAACATTTGTAGATTACAGAAAGAGCGCCCATCCCCAGCACTCAAATGATAAACTAAATGTGAGAATTTGATAATGTTTTGAGTGGTTGAAAGCAAGGACATGAAGGGAAAGGCTTCTTGTTTTAAAATTAATTATTTATCAATCCTTTCAGCTACCAAAACTCCTGTGATGACTCATCTTTTTTTTCCCCTCCTTTGACCAAAGTCTCAGTCGCATGAGAAGAACGTCCTTGCACCGCAGTGCTACCCTCCCGAGCGCGATGCTTGACCCTGCACGCAAGAAAGGATCTCGGTAGCTTCACTCCTCTCTCCCACAACAGATCACCTTTCCATTGAGCCTGCCAGGAAAAACACAAAGAATCACGAGGCAAAATAAAATGTGTAATTTGTAGATTAATAGAAATGAGAGAAGATAAAGTCCACCTCAGCCATTCACTGCAAAATGCCAGTTCTCCTGGCGACAGGATGCACTGCGAGCCATGGGAGAAGGCTTCATTCACGCCACCAGGAGTTCTCTATAAACACTCCAGCAAACAAGACACCGTTTTTATACTCATGCAAACCATGCCTACTGTCTGCAAAGAATCTGGCTCTATGCAAACATGGAGAGCAGGTGCCTTTTAAGTTTACAAAATTAAGGTCTCGACCCCACACCCCACATCCAGAGAAACCTCCTTTCAGGGCGAGCACCCCTACCAGCTAAGCACCTGGGGCCTGCATGCAGCGCTCGCCCTTTCCTGTGCTAAAATTACCCCGCACGGCATGGCGCAGCATGGCGCAGTTGCAGAGCTTAATAACATGCAGCTTTCTGTCAGCAGCAGCAAGACAAGGGCCGCCGGGCTCAGCGAGCACCGCGGGGAAGGGAGGGAAGGGAATGGCACGGAGCACGCGGGAACGCCCAGGCTGGAGTGCAGCAGCATCCCATCTCTCCTGGATCCCTGGGTTTCCTGGGAATATTTCTGTGGAAGCGTCAGCTGCTGCCTTTAGTTCTGACCATGCAGACCTAACAAGAAATTCACAGGATTCACGTCTGGAACTTCAATTAAAACAACCAGGCTTCTAACCTTACTCTAGTAAAGCTGTTTTAAAAAATAAATAAATAAATAAAAACTGTTCAAAAAGTTTGATTTATTTCATTTACACTCTGGTACACATGTGCATAGTTATTTTCAGAAATCCTTTTATTTAAAAAAATAAAAGTGATGAACGCTGTGTTAAAGACTTCTGGCACTTCCACTAAAAATAAATTAAAATAAAATAATAATAATAATAAAGTAATAAAGAGTCGTAATCAGTCACAGGAAGACACCTGAATGCCAAGGCAAAGCGATACACCAAGCCAGCACACCACCCGCTGAAGCAGGAGGATGCGCCGCAGCGCGGGGTCTGCTGCGCACCCCACACTGCAGCCTGGACGCCCTGGGCTCGCTGGGGCTTCCGCTGGCTCTTCAGCCGCCCTGTTTTCCTAATCCCGCCCTGTCCTGGTGACCCAGCAGTTCAGACAAAAGACAAACTGGAGCAGTTTGAAGCTCCAGTAAGTCTCGTTTATTGCAAAATAATGGGGAAAAATTGAAAACAAGCCTGTGAAAGTGAGCCAGGATCATAAAACCGGACTAAATCCAACTGCCCTCCCCTGATGCTTAACAATCGTTTGCTAACGAGCACCGTGTTGCAGAGCTGCAGGGAAGGTGCCCTTGCAGCACAGCCCAGCACCAGGGCACAACCAGAGGCCCAGCAGCCCCCAATTGCGCTTGCCAGTATCAAAACCGAGTGCCCACCACGCACAGGGACCCAAGAAGCTGCAGCCCACAGCCCCATCAGCCACTCCGGTCCATCCAGAGAGCTGCCCGCCTGGTGTACGGAGCTGAGCAGGCAGCTCCATATGGGAGGTGACGCTCCACAAAGATATCAAAGAAACATCAGCAAAAACATTATTAAAATCATTCAAACTTTGGAAAATATCCTCGGCCTGCGCTGGTTCACACGCTGCCCCCTAACCCTAGACGCATCAATCCGCATCCACCACGTTCAATAAGCAAGACACACTCGCATCCCTGGCCTCGGATCAGTCAGATTCACTTATCCTGGGGACACCTCCAACTCAAAAGGGTCATCAAGATATTTTTGAGAATTGCTTTGTAAAATGATCTCACCCTACAACTTGCCTCATTCCAGCACGGCCCCAAGGCTTTGGGACAAGATGTAAAACTCAGCTATTTGAATACTTCCAGTAACAGGACGTTAACAGGACTGTTCAGAGCACTCAGCTGGAGAGCACAACTGTGCTCATCCTGGTTCAGAACAATCAAAGCTCGCCTCAGGTTTCCATACCCATCTCCCCTGAGGATGGTCAGTGAGTGCCCTGTGCTGCCCGCAGCTCCTCACCACACACAGGGCACAGTTCCCGTTCTGCTTGCGGAGGGGTCTTATGGGAGCTTTTTTGGTCTCTCTTGCTTTTTTTTGGTTATTCTCAGATGTTATCAGTGACTACAGCTGTTTGTGCTACGATGACTCTGTGAAAAAATGAATATAACTCATGGAATTTATGCAGCACAAATTTGCAGAAAAAAAAAAGAGAAATGGGTCAAGTAAGACAGCGCTGCCATGTTGCTTGGCTGACAAGCACGAGAAGAGGGCGCTGGGAACCAAAGGCTGCAACGTGCCCTGGGCAGCAGCACCCTGTCCCGCACCCCGCGGCAGGCAGGGACCTTCAAGTGCCCAACGCCAGAGACAGGACTGCAGGCTGCCCTCAAAGGCGCCATCTCCCGCGCTCCATCTCCCGTCTGCTGCCGAGCGCTGTTGCTGTTAAACGTTCAGATGGCAGGAGGAGCTGGCAGCCTCCAGCAGGTCAGGGCCTCGGCACCTAATACACACATGATGCGTGACAGCCCTGGGCTCAACATTTTTCTCCCCTCTTTTCAAGTGTTTTTCTCTCTCCACTAACACTTCCTTGTGAGCAACCCCCAAAGTCAACTCAGTGACAGTGCAAAAAAACAGCCCGAGTCCACCCAACTGGGGATGTAAGTGCTATCCAGCCTACTAGGCAATACTCCCCCTAGTTAGGATATTGCATATAAAAAAAAAAAAAAAAAAAGTACATTTTAAAGCAAAGCAAGTTTAGGGCATTTCAAGTGCCCTGAATTTCAGTAGTTACAAAAAAAAAAAACATCTAGAAATGCCAGCTGAAATAAGAGCTGGTAAATGTTTATGGATGAGTGCTCCAGTTCCTACCTCCCATAGAACACACATATTGTTTTACTGAAGAAAAAAAAAAATCTCTGTTGTTTTCTACAGTCGGCGCCCTAGTTGAGATAGGGCAGGGGCATAACATCAGCCAACCAAATAAAACACAGCACCTGTTAGGACAGAAGAAAACAAATAAAGAAAAAAAAAAAGCCATACTCGTATATCTTAAATCAGATGAACCTACTAGGAGTCACAAATGATGCTTGACAAGATGAGAGAGTTCTTGGCATCGCGGGTATTTTACAAAGCTGCTCCTTGTGTCTATGTCCCTGTCCCCACCGCTCCTTTCCCCAGCGAGGGCGCAGGCAGCAGTCACTTGTCTGTCAACGCCATCTCCTCCATCCCCAAGCTCCGTGTTCCTCCACAGACAGGACCCAGATGAAGCAGGGCAGTATTTTGCTTTAACTACCGCAGCATTTCACAGCAACACATCCAGGGGGGCTCTGTGATTTTGGTATTTACAAAATTAGTTTTCATGGACACTGATTTTATTTAATTTAAACATCATTAGCCTTAACAGTCCTAAATCCCTTGCAAGATCTTAAAAATTACTCTTAAATTGCTCTTAATAATGGCTTTGCAGCCTGTTTCAGAAAGGACTTCTACTTCAAAAAGTGGTGGATCCTGTTTTTGAGCAGGAAGCAATTCTTTTGCCAACCTCCTGCAGAAGATAGGAGACTAGGGAATAGGAAAAAGACTGATGCCTTGTTGATCCAATCAATTCTAATTATGCACAGAAAACTTCACTACAGCACCCAGTAAGCAAGAGCTAATTGGTGAAATGCAAAGTCAAGTAAATGGAAAGTCTGAGAGCTGACTGCTCAGCAATAAGGGCAGGTTATCCAGGCACCATAAGCAGTAGAGTGGCAGGGTTACAAGTACTTTTTAGTACTTGGAATAATGATAATAATAATAATAAACAGAGTAATGTTTTAAAAAATTTCTTTACAAAAATAAAAAATCCTCTAAAAGCAGCCCCTAAAAAGTAGTGGACAAAGTAACATGATATTACAGCACACAGATACTACAACAGCTGACTGCTCTCTGGTGCTCACGACTATCCTCCACGGGATGACAGAGTGATGCCTCGGCCTTCCTTAGGTAAGCGCTGCCTAACACAAGGGACGAAGCTACAGGGAGCCGCTACAAGCCAAGAACTTCTCCCCATTCATGCAGAATTCACCTCCAGAGGTTCCAGTGGAAAGTGGACAGTAGGCAAATATTTCAAAACATCATACTGCGTCAAAATGCATAGCTAAGATCACTCTTGGTATCTAACCGGTAGGAAACAGGTCTGAACACATGAAAATATGCAACATAATATTTTTATGTTGTAAATTTAAACGGAGAACTGCTACATTCTGACCTTACTCACATCACTGCGGGCTACAGGAGGTTTGCTGACTCTCTATGCGCTGTCCGTCTCTCTCCTTCCCCAGATGTCAGAGTTGATACCCAACCGCAGGGTTAGATCTAGACGTACAGAAGGACTAGCTGGCTGAAAGCAGTTCAACTCACACAAGTTTTGCTACGGGGACTGGCTTTTGTTGTTCAGTAACAGACAAGTTTTGCCCACCCAAAGAAGAACAGAAGCAAAAACAGCGAGAAGTAACCAAAATAAGGCTACTTTCCCATTCCTCTAGCTAAAGAAACTTTGAAAAAATGGCATCACAAATATAATTTGATTACAAAGAAAGCTAAAAAGAAAACATGATCTCACATGAAAATCATAACCTTGAAGTGACTGTGTAGAAGTCTTTTCTATTGCAAAGTAGTAGTCAAAACCTTTACCTACACTTAAGTAAAAATCTACTCCTGCTTTGAGGTAGCCTTGGCAATAACATCAATATAACTGCCTCGATATCTGAGCACGCAGACCTGTAGGGAAGCAAACCCAGCTCTAAAAATCAACAGGCATTTTCTAAAGCAGCAGCCTGTTTTAATATTAGGCTAAAAAAATCTATCTATAGATTAACATTCTCAAAAGCTAATCACATGCAATACATTCGCATTTAAGAATAGCTGCCCCCAGAGACTGGAGAACACTAATAAATACACAGCTCTTCAATACATCCATCTTTTCCCTTCCCTTTGGCAGCCATTGTCAAAAATACTGGTTGCAGCAGACTGATTTTATTTTCATAAGCAAGCTATTCCTTCCCTGCCCTAACCGTCCTTTCTGCCACTGGTTCACATGGCTCGTACACACGAAACACAACGGAGCATCAGTACAGATTAAATGCGGCACTCAGGATTAGATCAGGCTGACTCATGATACCCGTTAACTTTAAGCTTGATAACAATATATTTTTATAATTTACTCATGGATAGAGCTGAGCTATTAACATGTAGATCTGTTATATTTACCTACCTCTGGAGATCTAATGTTCTCTCTTACAAGGCAAAGGGGTTTTGACTACACTGAAATGTAGTCAAGAAACAAAATAAGAAAATAAACAAGTAAATTCATACCTTCCAGTAGAGGGTGGGCATTACTACTTACTATGTGCACATAGCAAATAAATAGCTTATGCAAACAAGTTGTTTTTAAAACAAACTCAAAGCACATCAGTAAAAGGCAATTTTAAATAAACCAGCTATGTTTGAGGATATCACTATTTCCCCGACACGTCACAATCCTGTAGCTGCAGAATTTGTCTTAAAAAAAAATCAAATGCGTTTAAAGCTTATGTTCTCGCAAAAGAGCTTTCCAGACGTACGTATATTATATGCACACACAAACACTCCACCACTGCAATCAGACTAGAATACTTGCACAGCAAAGCCCATAGCCACACTTAGATTTTGCTGATTTAGCTGTATCAGTTCCCTCCTCCCCCTCCTTCCTTTGCTTCCCAACTATGCCAGCCAAACCCTTACTGCAGAAGCCCTTCTGCTGGCAGAGAGGCTCTTCTGCCAGCACAAACTGCTCCTTTCACAGGACCAGGCTCAAGCAGCACTGTTGGAAAAAGAAAAAAAAAAAATCTGTGAGCCTTAGAGGCACCGCGGGAGGGAGCAGAGCGAGCCGGGGTGCGCGATGGAAAAGGGGGAGCACTGCATCGGGGCAGCTTGCTTTGGTGGCAGTCCTGCCACAAGCAGCTACAGGAACGCAACTCTGCAGGCAGGGCAGCACCATGAGCTCCATTTTGAAGGATGGAGTGTTTAATTTTTTGCTGGGATTTTGGTATGGTGTTTGCCAATTATATATAATCACCCCAAAAGGACAGACAGCCTGAAAACTTTCCATTTATGCTGAGGTGGCACTAACCCCATTCTCCCAAGTGATGGTCAAGTGCCAGCTCAGTTAACTGTTTCCCTGATGATAAGATTTACACTACTATTTATTTGCTAAAACCTCTGTCAGCTCCAAACTGCCACTAAATCCTTGCTGGTAAAACCATCCATATGTTCTTCCACCCATGAGTAAATAACCTCCCTGCTCCCCCTAATGAACATCCCTACAGTGCAGACTCATCCTGCCTCCACAGGAAGTTCTCAATATTAAAAATGGAGAACTATGGGTAAGAACAAGAACAACAACAACAACAACAAACAACTTTTAAGAGAAATACAGTACAATCAAAAAATTGCACATTGCCTGCGCATTTGCTTTCCAATATAAACACCTCCTCTGTTCCCGCTTTCCTTCCCTTTCCCCGCAAACCCGATGTGCTGCAGGTCATGCCGCCTGCCACATCGCATCGCTGCAGCGCGCAGGCAGGCCTGGATGCAGAATTTAGGTCAGCTCGTCTGTGGAGCATGAGGCCTGCGCGCACCTCCCAGCACCGCGCTGGGAACCCCTCCGCAGCCCACGCCGCTCCGAGCGAGCCGCTCTCCTCACCCAGCGCCGCCGCTGCCAGAGGGCGACCGGCCACGCTGCCATCCGCCAGGCAGGAAGCGGCTCGGGAATCAACCAGATGCCGATCCACATTTCCCCAGATAAAACAGCGAGGGCTTCCCCCAGCGCGCCAGAAAGGGACTTCCCTTTCTGAAGCCATGCGGGGAAAGATTTAATCAGAATGAGCCAGAAACTGCCCTGCAAGCACAAAGAATAATTTTCATAGCGGATCATCTAAACAAAACCCCACTACTTCCACATCAGTCAATAAATAAATATATATATATATCAATCAAAAGGAGTCTGTACTAACTTCAGACAACCTATGGAAACCATGCTGGTATTTTTGGAGAAAATCTATTTCTTCAGGTGGAAAATACTGGGCCTCTTCAAAAAATACTTTCCCCTGGAAGGAAACTGTGGGCTACCGTCATTCCATGCACTGCGCAGACATGCCTGAGTAGTCCCATTCTCAAGGAGCCTCTAGGTACATAAAAATATGCACAAGCCTTTGCACAACTTGGACCTCTGGGTAAGAGTTACACATAAACTAAAAAGTAGTTACATAAGAAAAAAAAAAATATATATATACATATATATTAATTAAATAAAGGGAAATCTCACTGTTTGCATGAAATACAACAAACCCAACTAACAAAGTCTTCTGCATGCGTGGCAGTGTGAAAGATCTGTTTGGAAGAACAAATACTAGTACCAGAAATAGTTACAGGAACCTTGGAAGAAAACAAACCACTGGGAACCCCACACAGTTAATAAGGTGACAGTTGGTTTTGTTCTAAAACCCCTCAGCCTGCTCCATTTCTGCACCTAGGGCTACCTCGTAATGTTGCGTTCCTGGAAAGCTGGCACATGTAGCTCCCGATTTGGAAAAAAAAAAAAAAAAAGATAAGCCTGAGGAAAAAAAATAAACAAATAAAAAAAAAAAAAAAAAAAAAAAAAAATAATAATAATAAAAAAAACACCTCGATCGATCAAGTCAACAAACTGCTCCTCAGCATTTACTGCGCATATTTCTGGTCGCACGCTCCCCAAGGCGCGTGGCGCCTGCACACGGGTGCTGGCGAGCACGTACCGGGGACGGGGCTGCCCTGAGCACCCGGTGCGTAATCCCGGCCCCGGGTGCCTAACCCGGCACCCAGGCACGGCAGCGCTGCGCTCGGGCACGGTCCCTGCGGAGCCAGCGCTGACCCGCGCGTGCAGCCCGGCGGCGCCCGCACCTCCATGTCGCACGCGTTAGCGACGCTTTTGAAGCAAGAGAGCCCTGGTTCGGGCGCTCCCGCTCTGCGCCGCCTCGCACCGGAGCGCCGGGTACCTGATGAGGCTGCGCTTCTCCTCCCCGCTGCTCCTCCGGCGGCTCCGGCTCTGCCGAGCGGGCGGCGGGGGCTCTGCGGACGCCGCGCCGGGCGCTGCCGGTCACTTGCTCATGCTGGCGAGCGCCGCAGCCGCTTCCTGTGCGAGAGCAGAGCGCCGTGAGCGGCGGCCAAACAGCCCGCGCCCCTCGCGGTCCCACCGCGCCCCCGCCGCGCTCCGCGC
>VWPW01010892.1:0-42475 GCA_013389825.1 Crypturellus undulatus
AAAGGCTCTTTGGAGGAAGAGTTAAAACGGAGTGGAGAGAGATGGCTAAACGCTTCCGTTCGTCATGGAAGTGGCGAAAAATACTGGAAAGATAAGAAGGAAGCTGCCATGTAACGCCAACGAGCCGGCCACAACATCCACAGCTGCTCTGGCCACGGAGCAACGTGAAAATCTCTGCAATGAAACACAAACAGAGCGAGGCGAGCCAAAGGTTCCCAAGGACACAGCCAGTGGGCAGACTGAAGTCTCCAGGTGGAAAATATGCGGAATTATTTGGATATCAGTGAGGCAAAATTTGGCCTTTCTCTCCAGCACGCATTTCCAGCTCTGACCATATAAACGAGGGCTGTGAGCTCTGCGTAACTGGCAGCTCTGCGCAGATCTGCTGGAACTTACCTCATCCTGCCCCAGCCTTCGCGCCTATTTATTTCTATCAGCGTAACCAAGGCACCGCTCGTCCTTTACCAAAGGTGAATTCCAAACCCTGAGTCTATCTGGCGACTGGGTATCAGGACTCCACTCTGCCAGTCCGTACTTGCCTCTTCTGCTCACTCTCTTTTATTCCAAACCAACCATTACGTAACTGAACCACTGGAAAAATCCATGTTTTTGCGTAAAGCAGAAATTATTTCCTGGGCGGTTGGTGTTCAGTAACTCTCTGCTCTGCTCTGCCCTCTGCACTCCAAAATACTCCATCACCACTTGCAGGGAGGAAGCTTAAGGACTGTGTCTGCTCTCCAGCTTGAAAATCCCTCTGTTGGAAACACACTCCCCATCTCCTCACTCTGTGCTACAACATCTGGAAGTCACTGGGATAGGTCTTTACATGAAAGCTCAACTTGATGAAAATATATGACTCGTCTAATTGCAGCGCACAAGCCTCGGAGGATTTACCTATCATGATAAATGGCAGAATGTCTCTGCTGGTGTTTTATGGAGCTGCAGTATATCACGGCACACATCTTCCTGAGCGCAGGAAAAGCTTGGTTTGCAACAGAACAACCTTCATCCAGCCCTGCAAAATGTTCCACCTTCGCACTTCACATACCAAACTCAACCTACATCTGTAGCGCTTTAATCTCAAATCCCAGGCTCCGCTTCCCCTACAAATTCATCCCCTCCCCTTCCCGTACGGACAGACGTAAATAAAGCCCAGCTCTCGAGCCAAGCTCTCCGCAGAGCGGCGCCTCCTCGCAGCACTCGCCTGGCGTGGGGAAATGCGCCGTGTTTTTGTGCACAGCCTCCTCGAGAGGCAGCCGGCACCTCTGCCCTGCGAAGGGAGCCTGTCCAAGGGCTGCTCTGAGGATTCGCCAGGGACTGGAATGCGACCTCTGCTCTGCGTGAAGCAGGACGGTGCGGCTGCTCTTGTCTCCCGTGCAGCCCGACGGGAGCACGAGGCAGCCCTGCAGCCCAGCGCCGTGGCAAGCCGCACAATTCCTGTGTCTGCACCAGCAGGACGGGACCCGGCGTCCGCCGCGGAGAGACGACCTTGTGCCCCAAACACCTGATTCCCATTAGGAAGGGGCTGGGAGTTGCCTGCAGCCATTGCAGAAGGCACAATGCAATGGAAAAGCATTTTCCATTCCCCCCAGCGCTGCTCCTGCTGCTGTTCCTCAAAGGCAGCGTGTTGTCCTGTCCTTCCTCTCGGACGCACTCAGCTTCATCCCGCTGTCCCTCATCAGGGCAGGCAGCCCCGAGCACGCGGAGAGCTTCTTCACTCTCCGAATTCCAGCCCCATTCCTTGTATTTAGTGAAGCCTGCCAGCGTCGGATGTGAGCTGGGAGCGGCCTCCTCCAGCCCAGCCTGCGGGGCTTCAACTCTGAGCTCTCCTGAACAGCGTCCAGCCCCGTCTGCAGAACACGGAGTGCCTGGGAAAGCATCGTGGCTTAGGGAACTGTACAAGTAAAGTTCCCTACCTGACATGTGGTGCCTTCGGGGGGGGGAAAAAAGGAAACAAAAATCAGCTTTCGCAAAGTGTTCTCCTCTAATGTCACCTGTACTCAAACCCTGGATGACTGCATCCACTCTATCTGTATTTAGCCCTAAAGCCGACACATATTGCTAAAATTCAGAACTAGGCAAGTTCACTAGGTTCACTAGGCAAGTAAAAAATCATTCTCTAGCCCATACAACTGTTTCAACAAGTATCCAATGAAGATGCCAACTCTACCCACGGCTCCTGCTGCAGCACAGCAGAACGGCACTGGCAAAGCCAAGGAGAGGCAGCCAGGCAGCCAGCCCCACCGCGGGGCGCTGCGGCAGACACGGAGAGCAGTTCCAGGTCTTGCTTCCTCGGCAACAAACGCTCCCGGGCAGACCCAGCTCCCTGCAGCTGCCAGCAGCGCCAATTAGGGACGCGTGACACGAGCTGTCCCTTCTGGCCACCAAACTAACTGCTCCAGTTGCCGCTCAAAGCCTACCCGATCTGCAGCAAGGAGGTGAAACTGGTTTCAAGGTGCTGGCTCTAGGCAGCCTCCTGTCCGAATGCACTGCAAGGGTCCCTCTATAAGCTAGGATATCACAGAGCCTGTGAACACTCCAAAGTTTCCACTGAAACCCAAGGCCATCTGCTATTGCCATTTTAGGATCAAAGGTGCTCGCTCGGTAGCTTAAATGGGGAGCTGACCAAAACCATGGAGAATTTGCCAAAGTTATTTCAAAATTATGCTTAGGGCATTTGGTTTCCGATGCTATCAAGGTAAAACAGTAACACAGCACTCTGGACAGAACTAAAACCTGCTTCCAATGCCCAAGTTCAGTGCAGGCTGCATGAGAAGTCCACTGAAATGCCAAGATGCTGCCATCACACTGGCTGACGTGGCATATCCCATTCCCAGCACAAAAAGTCTTGTACTCCAGGGCCTGGCCCAGCTCCTGCAAAGTGGAAGGTCCTGGACAAGCAGCTCCCCATGGAGCAAACCTGGGGCAGCACCAAACGCTGCCTGTTCCTGCCCTGCGCTCCGCGGAGCCCTATCCTACGGCTGAGCCTCCTCCGATGGCATCCACAAAGCCGACAAATCTGGGGCCCAAAGTGCAGCTCCGCAGCTCCAGTTTCCACTGTTAGTGCAGCAGCGGCAGCGCATCGTTACCCCGGTGGCTTTTTTATGGTTACTTACATTGGAAGCAGGCCCCTGCTTTAATGTATCACATATGAAGTAAATGATCTGCTGTGAAAACGATGACAGAAGCATGAATCTCCCCGGTGCAGCTCGGAGTGAAAGTCAAAGCAAACAGGGCCCGGCGGCCGGGGCCAAGGTGCGCTGAGGACAGCCGTTCTCAGCAGGCTGCTGTTTGCCTTGGCGGAGCCGCCGCACACCACAAGGCTCCGGCCAGAGTCAAGCCCTTGGCCTCCACTTCACAGCTATGGTTTAAAGTATTAGGAAGGCCTATGATTAAATATTTGTCCGGGTCACCATAACCCAGGTGTAATTACTGTAAACACTCTAAAAGACTAAGCAATGCTGAAAACTGTCTTCAAAGTTTTTTTTCTTTTCTTTTTACCTCCCTCATTAGCTTCTCCTGCAAGTCAACATGGAAAGACAAATCCTGCCGTGATCCAGGGTAAGCTGCCCGGACTGCAATGCTAAGGCACCATTTCAAGTCCTCTCTGCAATCCCAGGTCCTTCCTCCCTTTGCCTGGCTCCAAGCTGTACCCAAATGTAACAGAGTTCGCATTGTCCTTTGTATGGAAAGCAGCAGCCTGCCCTGGAAGCCTCATAAAGGAGTGTTAGCTCCTGCCAATCTCTCCAAGTCACTCACGACCGTAACAACGTGCCTGCTGTGCCCCGGAGTTCGTTAGGCTGCTCAAGTGGCCGGTTTCCAGGGTCCCAGCTCACCGGCACTTTGGGATACGGAGGAGCGCCCCTCGGCAGCAGAACTGCTGCAACCTGCATGCGGGAGCCCGGCGCAGCCTGAAGGCTGCCAACGTCCTTGCAAAAACTGGCTGCAGGGAGAGGAAGGCAAAGCCATTGCACTGGCCCCAAAATTCAAGTGTTTAGAAGAGGTTTAACTTCAGCTGGTCTCCTGGTACAGGAGCAGCAAAATACTTAGAGGGATACGAACAGNCAGGCAATAGTATCTTACAGGCTTCAATCACGGTGGCCCAGTTGGCATTAAAAGAAAGGAAGAATGGAGACTGTCCCATTTTTATAAACTGATGGGACTCTTCGGGTAACAAGAGGGAAAAACCTGAGGGATAAAGAAGTATCTGGACTATACATAAGGAAGTATAAAATTCGGGAATAGCAAATACGAAACTATTACTTCAAAGAAAGACTAAGCTCCTCATGAACGTTTCATATGTTTAACTGAAAGCCATCAAGCGAACTTCAAGGGGTGTCTTGGTAAGGGCACATTTATGCATTGACTGATTCATTGCATGGCAAATGCATCAGGAGAAAACACTGCTACGGAAATAAGGAGTGCTCTGGGTCTGTAGCACAAACCAGTGCTCTCAAGCGCGCAGACGTACCTGTCTGGTGAGGCTCCCGCCCAGGTTCATGGTACCAGAGCCAGTTTTGTTAGTCTGCAGCCACAGCATCACGGTGGAGGTCAGCTTGTAATGAGCAGTGCGGCCGTTGGACTTCTCCTGAGGGTGGAGGGATGAGAAAAAGGAGAGGCAGGAGGTTGCACTTCCTTCGGAACCCGCTCTCGCCCACTCTCTGGCCCCACAGCCACCACGGCAGATACGGGCAGCTCTGCTCACACCGCTCCGCTCACAGCACTCCCTCTCCTTTTCCTTTTAAATGGATCATTGTACGTGTGCACATTCCCCTAAATTTCCAAAAGCAAATCTGGTTATAGCAATTTAACCTCCCGTTACCTTGTTTTTATTACCTAATTAGTGATATTCATCTGCAGACCTTTATGTTTTTGTTTTTTTTTAAATTTATCTTACGATCGCATGCACAGAAAGCAGCATACTTCCAATTCTTCTGGGATTCTTTTTGATTACAGCCCTGACTTATCTTTATCCAAATTGCTTCGGGGAATTCTCAAAAATTAACAGGGGAAAGGAGTTTACGGCCCCCAACACAATATTGCATTGTTCGCCGGAACACCTGTGCTCGATAATTGTCTGCAATTAACTGGGTTTTGTTTTCACTTGGGGATCTTGGCAGCCCCAGAGGCTGTACCTGAACCTCCACCACGTGGATGGAGTCCCAGCATCCCTTAATCTTCTTTGATCCATCTCCAGCTTTCTTAATGAGGATCACACCGGCGAAGCCATGATCCAGATCCCAGAGGTAGACAGAGGAGACTCCACCTTCAAAATACCTGCAGGAAGCATCCGAGGGGCAGGTTAACAGCAAGCAGCACCCAGGCCACGCTCACAGCACTAGCAGTATCATTTTAAACAGTCAGAGTTTCTACATCCTAGTAAAGATACATATTTTTTTAAGACAGCACACTCTCAACAGCTAGATACGTACAAACACAGCGGGTTGAAAATAATTTTATAGCACACTGATTCTCATTTTTTTAAATGTACATTTCTCTTGAGGAGAATAGAAGTCTATCGAGGAACAGAGCTAGTTACAGATCTCCACAGTTCTCGAGCAAACCGTTCCTCTGATTCCAATTAACTGTAACAGCTGGTAAAAGGGCAAGCTACAAAGCAGGCTGAAAGTCAGGCTTTATTTTATAGGGTTTGGGTTTTTTTTCACTCCTTTCTCTCCCTATTGGGCAAGTCTGGAAGGTTTTTACAACAAAGTCGGCTAATGAAGACAAAAGGGAGCAAGTAAGCAGCTTCATGCGCTGTCTCAGGAGTTTGTGTGAAGTTGTTTTGCTGATTTATCGCAAGTGGGATTAAAGGGAAACCCCTGCAAGTGTGGTCTGGGACGCGGGACACGACGAGGAGGAGGCACAGGGAAGCGATTCCATCCGAGAGGCCTCCAAGTGCAGCTGCAGGGTTCTGAGCAGGGAGACACTTCTGCGCTCGCCCCAGACGCTTTACGCTCCCTGCACACACATAAAGCAGACAGAACACCTGAGAATTCCGTGTTCGGGGGACAGCAAGAGCCTTTCATCCCAAGAGAGGGGCACCTTCTCCGACTGCTGGGCTGGGAGAGCATCCCGTGGCCTCCCCAGGCCCGTCCGTCCCTGTGCGCTGCTGTCGCGGGCCCTCCGAGTGCCCACGACACTTGTTCAGCCACCGATAACGTTAACGGAGCACCCTGCGGGGACTCACACGTAACAAACCAACACGCACCCTTTTTTACAGCTTCTTGAGAATTCACAAACGCATTTTAGCTACCCAGTTAGCAGGAATTCCTGGTCCTCAGCAGACCTACGTTCCAATCTGGTGCTTCCTTGCACAAAAGAGCGGCATGAATGAAAGGCCAGAGAGCAGAAACTATCATCTATTTCCAGAGGAATTCTGCTTAGCAAAATAGATATCTAACTCATAAGTGAATTCACTCAAAGGGACCCAGCGGCCGCTGCAAAAGCTGCAGTTGTACAGACAGTTTCCCCATTACCCATTTTATGAGCTTGCTATGAGCATGAAACATTAATTAAGAGGGGGACTGCAACAAGGGTTTTGGAAATTTATTCTTACCTACTGTACTTTGATCCTAATGACATGAAACAGGAAAAAAAATCATTTTTATGTGCTTCACCTTTATGAGATTTTACATAAAGGCTTTTGTGGGTATTTTAAGAATGTGCTAAAATGTTGTCTGAAACCACATAAAACCATCTGAGGAACCTCCCGCCAGAACTAACAGTGCACACATGGAAATGCTTTAACTTGCCTTTGTATACTTAATGAATCAAATATAGTATTAATATTGTTTTAAATACTAACATGCTATTTCAATAAAGTTGCTTTGACATCGCCAGATCCAGTATCTTGAGCCTTAAACAGCAGTGCCAGCGACGGAACAGCTCGGGATCGAAGGCACGCGGAGATAAATGTAAGCCAAGGTCTGCTGGGTGCTTCACCAACACTTAAGCGTACCAAAATAATGTAAAATAAATGAAAATCACACATCTTTCATGAGGAGAAAACATACAGCGTTGCTCGCTACAATATACTTCACCCTTCTGCACAGAGCAACTAAAATGCACTAAAGTGGGAGATTCTGATGACTACTTAGAACCAGGAATGCAATGTTTGAGGAAGGGGATTGTTCCCTGCGATTCGTTTTCTTCATGAAAAATAAAGCAGTGCTACAGGTTAACCGGCTGCTACACAACAGAAAGCTGATGGCAAGCGGAGCGGTAGGAATTCAAGGCTGAGATGTGCGGGCAGCGCAGGGCGGCAGGCGGGAACACGGCGCACAGCGAAGCCCTTGGAGAGCCCCGCACCATTCCGGGATCGATCCCGGACCGCCTGCCCGGACACCCCTGCTCCGGGCACAGGAGCTTGCCAACTTCCCGTATACCAGCATTTCTAATGGCCTGTGGCAGAGATTCTCTTCTAAAACTGACCATGGTCTTTCCCAAAGCACCAAGGGCCAACGCAAACCGCGACCAAGAGATGCCCAAGGGCTCCCATGGCGCAGGGGCCCTCCCTTTGGGCCAGGAACGTCCCCGCGTGCTTCATCTCTGCTCGAGCCATGATCAAAAGCTCAAGCCTTGGAGCTGTTACTCATCAACCGCAGCACTCCTGGAAAAAAAAAATCCTTTTTATTAAAAAAAATAGAAAGTCACACTATGGAGTGACCTACTTTTTGAATGTGAGAATAAAAGAAAATATTTAAGCTAAGAGGGATCCAAAGCTTTATGAAGTGTTTGAAGTTCAGGCGGGTGGAGACACAGGATGGAAAGTTAGTTAAGGAACAAACTGCAGGAAACGGGGAGAGCGTGGCCAGAGCAGAGCCCGAACTCCACCAGGGATCTGATGGGGAAAGAGATCCCCCAGCTTTCAGTACCCCCTTCCTGAGGAGGGGGATGAACTCCTTCATTTTGCCATGAAGGAAGAGACAGAAAAAGCCCCGTAACCTCCCAAGCCTCCCTTGCAATGAATGCTGCCCTACGCACCGAGAAAACGAGTTTCCACTGCAGCGCAGTAAAAAAAAGTCCTGACTCTCAGTTACATTTTAGAACCGGATCACTCATCCATAAAAACACTTGTGTATTTTCCAGTAAGCAACCGAGAGCCAAAGACCTGGGTGGGTTTTGCTATCTGGATTCTGACTCTTACAACACTTGGCCACCAAATCCTGACGCCAAGCACCAGTACCTGGAGATTCAGCTCAGCCGTTCGAGTTTCCAGAGAGCTGCACAATGTTTCAGACTGGGTCTCGTAGAGCTGCTGGGTTTATTTCCCTTTTTCTTTTTTTTTTTTTTTTTTTTCCCAGAGGTTACACAGATATTTCTTCCGATTGCTGAAGTTTTAGCATGGAAATGGAAGTATCTCCCTCTATCTAGATCAGACTCAAGGCGCTGCTCTTAAAAAGGCAAATCTACTCCAAAGGAAAACTCACAGCGTTCACCTACAAATGTTTTCACTGTTTCACTCAAATCACAAGCAGAGATGCTGGTGTCTAGCGGCCATCCAAACCCACAGAAGGCATCACCTAAGAGATCAGATGACGCAGCAGACACATCAGCAGACACCAAAACAAGTCAAGGACTTAGTACAGTCTTGAACCAACACATCAACTGCAACAGAAATGGGAAGAAAGGGGCAGTTCCGCAACCCACCTTTCGCCAAATCCCAAATTCCACTAAGGGTTTTACTCACCCCGCCGCCCCCAAACTACCTGCAAGGGAAAAAGCCTCCTCAGGACAACATCAAGAGACTGAATCTGCCTCTAACCTCAGGACAGCCCTGTCTACAGCCCAGCCGCCTTGCGATGAGGCTTGGTCTATGCTAAGAGGACAGGCTGGCACCACAAAGCAACATTTCTGCTCGCTTGAGCGCAGATGATTTAAAATGATTTAAAATTCCTCCTTCCCAGGAGGGCAGCCTGTAGCACTGCTCAGAACCACGTACTTAAAACGAGGGTGAAAGTCTGCGTCCTCGGCCCAGCTGCGTGCACTTTACGAGCGCAGCCCCGAGGACGCTGGCGGACTCGGCACAGGTATTTTACAGAAATTCTTTCCAGCCGACACAGGTGCACGAGTCCCCCGAGCAAACATACCGATCTCCTTAGGTCTGTGCAACGTCCGTGGCAGGGGTGCTCGGCAGCACATCTGCAGCGCCGTGGGACGGCCCAAACGCAGGAGCTCCGCGCAGGGCAGCAACGGCCTGGCCGTCAGCAGGGGCATCCTGAAGGCGAAAAGCTTCAGCGGCCCTTTAATACCTTTCATTATTAAAAACTAACCCCAAAACGTATTGTTCTCCTTGCCATCCAGTCACCCTTGGTTGGTGGAACCTAATGATCAAATCCCTCTGCAGAAGTCATGGTTAGGAGGGGAAAAGATGGCAACACAAGTACTATGTCCCACATATTAAATATATACATATATATTCAAAATGCATATATTTGTGAGACACGATGATGTAAATTTCTGAAAATACAAGGAGGTGTTTTTAGAGCTAATCAAACCACAAACTCCGAACTCACGATAAACTTAATGATTTTGTTCCATTTTTCATGGAAACGGCCCCTCCTGAAGGACTGAAATCCTTCCCCGGAGCTTCAGGACGCTGCCGCAGCACCAGGGCCCATCTCCTCGCAGAAGCTCCTGATCCCCTGCGCTCAGGTCTCACGTAACTGCATAGGGACCACGGGGACAACCTCCTCCTCTGCTGAAAAACGGTGACTGGGAGCGTAAGAATGTGGTCGTGCACCGAGACTCCACAGTGAAGCACCAAAAAAGAGGAAAGACTGAAATAAAAACTGAGACGGAAACCTAAGTTAATGCACACAATATGCTCCATTTTTCCCTCTTTCCTGCTGCATCCGAGCAGCTTCTCCCGCAATCCCTTCCTGAGCTTCTAGCTGGTTACGGGCAGGTTAAGGAAGGGCCCCCCACCCTGCTCTTACGCTCAGGCAGTTTCCTGGGGAAAACAGCACTGTTTTGACCTTCGGGCAGCCGGCGTCCCCGGCCATCTTCCGAGGCCTCCTCCTGCGCTCGCAGCTCAAGCCTGGCCGCTCCTGCATGAGCTAATCCCGCCGTCCCACCCTCTCGTGCGCAGCCCTCGCCAGCCGCGCCATGGAAAGTCGGGTTTCCTTAGCGCTGGGACGCACAACAAACGCATCTGGCTTCAATCTGCAGGGCCCTCGCGGCGCAAACCGCAGCAACTAGCGTGCCCGAGAGAAAGACAGCACAAAGGGGCAGCAGCCCTTAACGAGGAGCACTGAGCTAATGGCAACAGAGGCACTTCAAAGCCTCGCGCCAGGTTATTCATTTCGGCAGACTTGGCACGGTGGACATCGCTGCTCCTGCAGCCCCGCGGTGCCAAACGCACATTCTGTGTTCCCTACACAGAATAAATCCAAAGGGGGCAAACCCAGCAGCTGCCCTGCCAGAGAGGCAAAGCATTTGCCCAGGTAGAGGGACATACAATGCCAGGGGAAGACACACACATAGGCAAGGAGACGCTCGGTTGCAAATACAACATCACCCTGGAAAAGACAATTTCCAAGGACGGCACAGAGAGATGTGTAGGTTTTTCACATCAAGACGAGTGGATGAAGGCTAGAAACCAGGGTGGTTCATGTACATGGTGCAGAACACAGAAAAAGGGTGAAAGCAGCTAGAAAGGGGAAAAGCTCTCCAGCAGCTCACAGGGCTCCTTGGTGGCAGGGACAGCGGTACCAGCTTTGGTGGCAAAGAGCCAGAGTGGAGGCAAGAGGAGCCCGTTCAGCACTCGGCTGTCTCCGGGATGCCACAGCGCAGCCAGTCAGCAACTCCTCCGCACTAAAAGGCTCCTGGAGCTCCCGATTCCCGCAGGAACATCATGCCGGAGCCGGCGGCACCCTTCCCTCTGGAGCTGCAAGGAGAAGGGAGGCGGCTGGCGCAGCACAGGCAACGGCAGCGCTGCGGGCACAGTCTCAGCAGTCACTACCGTGAGCCTCCAGCTCCGCTCTGGACCCAATCCCAGCCCCAAATTCAATAACAGCAGGATTACACGCAATGAAGACATATTCTAGGAGGTCAATCCTCTTCCAGACCTCCTTTTCTTCCTAGGAATTTCCTTGTCCAGAGCTTAATACAACAATTTTGAAAATGGATCAACATGAAAACAAAGCTAGAAGGGGAAATTCAAGACTCTCTGGCTTACTCTGCTGAAGGAATTCAAACCTTAATCAACAAATATATTTTCGGAAGCAGGATGATTCAGATGAGAATTTCATCTTTTTTTTTAAGCTATTAAAAATCAAAAGCACAATAAATCCAACTTAACCCAGGAAACGGAGGTAAGAAATAGCCCTCTAAATTTATGCCAGCTTACTAAACTAGTCAAAATCTGCCACAGCTCATCTTGTTTGTAGAAACATTCACATCCGCAGCATCCTTCCCCGGAGAGGTCTATTTAATCACTTCAGAAACAACTTCTTCCAGACAATAAAGGCCGATTAGATTACTTCATTAAAGGCCTGATTATCTCGTACCCCAAACGACAGAGCACTGAGTCTAAAATAGATAGATTTAGCCAGGCTCCCTGGTCCTCATTACGCCTTGGTTTCAATCAATTGCACACACCCGTCAAGCACAGGGCGATAAATTACTACCATATGTTTGAAGAAATTATCTTCACGATATTGGAAGTGCAGAGCCAGGGCTGCAACGGAACGGTGTAAGATGTTAGCCATCCATCTGGGAATAATAATCTCCTGAACAAAAACATACCAGGGCATTAGCTGCAGGCAATGTCTGAGTCAAACCTGGCAGCAGGAGATCAAAATTAAATGGTCGGTTTTGGGGGAGAAAGCGGCATGCATTTTCGTAAAGTGGATAACTAGGAAATATGCTGGTTTAACATATTAATTAGAGAGCAAATTTAACCTTAGAGTACTTCCTTTTTGACCCAAGTAGAAACCAGTGTGTGCCCGGAACTAAGAGGTGGGCAACCACAGCCATACTTGAGAACAGCTTGCATTAAAACAGGTACTTGCAAGAAGGAGCTCTGAGCGGCAGATCCTGCGCCCAGCAAAGGTTTTTCTTGCAAACATTCATGACTTGCAGCTACGCCATGTGATCCTACAGAACCGCTCCAAGCTTGCTTCCAACTGCACGGACTCCATACGCTGGCCTGCAAGTTCTGGGGGAACAAAACTCCCAGGCTGGTGAGCAAGGAGCAGATCTCCGTGCAGGATTTCCTATGGACTGTACACAGATATTCCGCAGGCTGCTCCCCGCAAACACCCACGCGAGCAGCAGGCAGCCCCCGGCACAGGGCAGAGCGGCGCTGCTGACTCACCGCACGTAGGTGGATGCTCCTGCACCTGAGCAGAAGAGCAGTCTGAAACAGAACAGTATGTGGGCCAAGCGGGGCTGGCACGAGGGAGAACTGAAGCATTTGAACCTTTGAAAAAAGCCCGAGATGAACTTTGGGAGGTATTATCATTTCATGTGCTCAGAAAGGGAGTTAATGCAGCTTTTTTTTCTTTGCTTACTTGCCCACAAACTGCTTCAAAAAAACAAGAAGAACGAAGAAACCATCATTACAGGCATCCAACATCTTAGGACTCAAGCACTCCTCATGTTCTCTGTGAATTACTGCTGCCATAGGAGTGTTTTGGTATTACCTGCTGGCTCCCTAGCACAGGCCTTAAGGGCATTCAGGAATATCCACCCATTAGAGAGAAGGAAGGAACCCCGGCCTTGGATGTGGCATCCTCATTGTAAAAAAAATCCCATCGAAGCTTCTCTACCAAGTACCATCTTCACCCACGACACAACCTGAAAGTCTAACAGTGCACCAGCTGCTCTATTTGCACTCATGTCTTTTAAGAGGGATCTTGTAATGGGAGGTACAGATTAGATGTGTCACCTGCAAACAAAGTCAACATCATTACTAGTCAACATCGTTACTAGAAGGTGGATCTCTTAGAAGTCTTCCCAAATGACATAAATCCTAATTTCGGCAGAAGATGCAGTATTGAAGACGGCCAGTATATTATTTTTTCTTGATTAATACATCAAGATTTTTGAATGAATCTGAAATATTTCACAATGCTACTGAGTCTCTGTTACCTGCCCTGTAATTTAAAACTGCATTTATATTTTTTACTGTAACTGAAGCACCAGTCAATCCTTCCCAATTGCAGCAAGCTGGCACGCTGGTGACATCTTTAACAGACATCACATAACCAGACCTATGTCTGTCTTTCCACGGGTGCAGATTATCCATGTCCAGCTCTAGCAGAGCACGGAACCTGCAGCCCTGCAATTCCCATTTGTTCCTGCTCCAGCCGGCCCCGCACTCACCCCTCTCCCGAAGCATCGCCTCTAGCACTGGGAACGCTGGAAGGTTCAATCTGATCCAAGCCACATTCACTGTCTCCTTTTCCTCCTGCACGTTACTTTAAGCCCACCATCAAACCACAGGCTGAGCAGGGCTCAGCAGACTCATCTAAGTCTGAGAGTAACCTGGATTGCACTTGGCTTCCTGCAAATCAACTTATTTACAAGAGTTATTGAATCTGACCATGAATTCATGGACACCTGCTCAGAGAGAGATTCAAAAAGGCAACTGTAGTTCCCTAAACCTGTTCCTGTGCATTCTTGCAGATAAAGAACTTGTCGTCCTGGCATGTTTTTCTGCACCTGGGGAGTAGCTGCGAACCTCTCTTTGCTGGAAATGCCTAAGTCCATCCTCTCGATGTACTCAAATTAACAACTGTTATTTATAACGAAGTGGGCTATCTCTAAACATAATACATGAAAACAAAGTAAAATTTCATGCTTCTACCTAAAGTGTCACTATTAAATATTTAGACAGAAAACGTTTACATTGAGGAGAAGAGGAGAAGAGTTGGCATAAATAAAGCTTTTCTATCTGCAGTTATTAATGCTAAAATAGTATAAATTCCAACAGTAACACAAACAACATCAAAGATGTGTTTTAACTCCAATTTGGGGCAACATGAAGCAGCAATGAAGCCGTTCACCTTTTCTGAGGTCGTTAGGAGTCTCCAATTAGGGAGTATCAGTTTGCAACAGACTTGTGCTTGTCAGATTAAACAACGTTGTTTTTCCCATCCAACTACTACTTGAGAGACTGCATCTATTTGGGTGAAAGCTAAACCTGATGTCGGGAGGCCTCAGACATGGATGCAACGCAAGACTCAGCACAGTCTTGCATTAGATCATTTATATCTTTTTTATATCATTTAAAATTATCTAAATGATCATTTAGATCTTTTTTTTTGGTTGAGAAGTCCCCTGGACAGTATGCTATTACAATGGAAATGGACCTGGCCTAACATTTTTCTTATTTATGCTCTGTTAATTCCTTTGCTTTGTATCTAACAAGACAGGGCCTAAAACATAAGCCCCAGAGAATGGCCTTTGCAACAGAAGTGCATTACTGCCCGCAACGGCTGCCTTTTCGCATACTAGCACGTATCATTTTACAGGAAGGTGAAACCTGCTGCTACTTTCTTCTCTATTTTTTTCTTTTGGGAGAGGCTACAATCTGGAGGGAATGGGGAAGGCAGATGCTTTAAAAATGAACTTAGCCAAGATCAAAGAGAACACAGGTCATTTCAGGACAAAGATACCATTAATCTGCTAAAAGTGGGGAAGGGAGGTGGGAAAGCACTTCTGCGTTTGCTTTGGCAATCAGCTGACAAATGGGATCATAATTTCCTAATTTCTTTCAGCTCCACTTTGGTGGAGGTTCACCAAGAGCAGAGCAGCTGCTGCCTACCCTTCTTCCTCAGCTACGCATGGGCACGCCGCTCTCAAAGGCGGCAAGCGACCACATTTGAGACCCGTGCGTGTGCGGCAGGAGCGTGCGGAAGGCAACAAGGGAAAGCAGAGGGCTCTGGGGCTAGAGGGGACGTACAAGTCTCTGTACTGGTCAAAGGCATTGTTGGCTTCCACCTCCAGCTTGCGCAGGCGGGCGGATGGCATGGCACCGTCTTCCAGGGGAGGGTCGTACTTGTTACTCCACGGCGACCTGTCAAAGACACAAGGGAGACAGAGACATTTAGGCAACAAAGGCCAAGGCTGGACGGTTTCGGAATGGTGGGTCCGACCCGATCCACAGATGGGCAACTTGCAAAAACAAAGTCAATCTATACCAATCCCACTGTGAACAGTCACCTCAAACATGGACAAAAGGGAAGATTGGCTTCTTAAACTCCATAGTGCACCTGAGGCTTGTCACTGTCTTCAGGTTCCTATTGTACAGATAATCAATCATGCCAGGGGTTGAATTTCTTCTGTTATTTCTTGAATGTTCCAAGATGAGGCCTTTGGCTGTTACATATTAACCATTTATATAATTTTCATACAAATACAGATAAATCTAGTACTTTGTTTGGTCTGACCATTATCCTCTACTATTCAGGTCCAAGTTCTTCTCTATTATTTTAAAATAAATCTGCTTATAGCACCTTAGCAGAGCATCTCAACAGTTAATTGTAGAGTTGAAGTTTCTACTATTAATTTCTGTAGGTGTGGGAGGGATTTGGGGCTCCTACTGAAATATATGGTATTAAAGGACTAAAAGAACCCTCTGTCTATCTGCTGGAGCCTTCTCTAATTCCCATTTTACAGACCTGTCTTGCCCTTTTCATTTCCTCAGGGATAAGCAACCAACATCTATCGCTGATGGCTTAAAAAAATAGCACCACCAGCCTTTGCCTCTCTCCTTCCCAAAGCACTCCGGCCTGCAGGCACTACGCCTTAGTGCAGTCCACATATCACGGTTTTCCTCCTCCATAGCCTTTTGTTACTCGTTTCCCAGAGAGATGCCTGGTTTTGAGATCTGCTTCACACCAAGCACCATGAACTGGCTCTGCTTCACCCTGGCCTTGGGCTTCCACAGAGCTTTGCTCCCTCGCCACATCTGCCGCAGAAGGGGAGATCCCAGGACAGGTTAATCATTATGTTGCACCCACCTAGTGCACTATTTTTCAGGCACTAGTCTCTCTTTTAAAACATTGGCTAAAATCTCAGTTTCTTTGGAGCAGGCAGCTTCAGCAGCCCTCACCTACCATTCCTCTTTAATCTAGAAAAGACCCATACAACAACCACGAGTGTCTGCAGGAGCGCCAGAGCAACCCTTGCATGCAGCGAGCAGCACAAACCAGAGCCAAACCGCAGTGCACAAGCTCAGGAAGACACTGCATGACCTTTCCATCAGCAAGTCTGGGAAAATCAAGGCAAGATTTTCACACAGGGCAATGCAGAAGCACACTACTTAGCAGCGTTCATACGATGTACTTTTTTTCCTTCCTCTTCTACAAAAGAAGAGCTAAGAGCTGCTGCTTTCTGCACACTTAAAAGTCTTTGTATTTCTGCACCAGGTGCAAGGAAATCAGTGAGAAAGGAATCCATGTAAAAGAGAAGGTGCAGATGGGTTTCACTGCTAACACTAGAACACTATGAGAAGGACATGGAGGTGCTGGAGCGCCTCCAGAGCAGGGCAGCAAAGCTGGGGAAGGGGCTGGAGCACAGAGCTTACGAAGAGCAACGGAGAGAGTCAGGGTTATTGGTGTGGAAAAGAGGGGGCTCCAGGGGGACCTTATTGCCCTCTACAACAGCCTGAAAGGAGGCTGCAGCGAGGTGGGTGGTCAATCTCTTCTCCACAGTAACTAGCAGCAGCACAAGAGGAAAGAGCCTCACATTGCACCAGGGGAGGCTCAGGTCAGACACCAGGAAGAATTTCTACACAGCAAGAGCAGTCGGGCGTTGGAAGGGGCTGCCCGGGAAGCCTCTGGCAGGGTGTGAGATCGTGTAGCTGAGGCACTCGGGGACGTGGTTTAGCAGGACAGTGCTGAAGGGCTCACAGTTGGACTCGATGATCTCCGAGGTCTTTCCAGTGTAATGATTCTATGACTCTGGGATTCTTTTGCAGGCTCAGGTAGAGCATTTAGGAGAGGCTGAGTCATGTACATTTTTCTAGCATGAAGATTGTGGCATTCTCAACCTATTACAGCTGGCGCCAGCAGCAACTCTACCTAGAAAGAAATTCATAAGGTTGCCCTTTTTTCTGTTCTTTTTTGTAGAAGAGTATTTAGAACACATTTAAAAGTTTAAATGGTGGCTATTTGAAGAAAGACAGATGGACAAGAGTGGTTAAATTTCAAAAGTCAGGCCTCTAATTTCTCTAAAAGAGAATGGTTTTTGTTTCAGCTAATGAGTTTCAAACTGTGTTGCCGGCACCAAGCTCCCCATAAGGATGCCATTTAATAGTTTAATAGATCAAACACACTTCCAGTGGAAGGAAGTCAGAAACCCTGAAGTCTCCTACCAAAATTTGGGAAAGCCCTGTGTACTCCTGTGTCACTGGAGATCACCCACAAGACTGTGCTCCTGCAGGAACAACGTGTTTGAACGAGCTACACAAGGCTGCTACTGAAGCAGCAGCCCGACAGCATGAAGAACTAGAAACTATCAGTCCACGAAGACCCGAGAGAGACTCCAAAATGCACCTTTGGGACTGATCCATGTTCCAAGTGGAGCAATGGAGAAGGGAGCAAACTGGGATAAACTAAAAGTAATTGCTTAGCACCAGTGATGCTCCCAGGATATTTGGTTCCCTAAACAACGTGCTGCAAAACAGACAAACTTGGGACAAGAACAGCTAAACATCCCAGTGAATTTTTCCGAGCTACCTCTCAAACTGTAAGGCCTCTCTTAGCAAGGTACAAACTACAGAACACAGTTCCCAGCAAGGAGCTCTGTCTGCCTTGCTTGTAGAAGGAGCTTCAGCCATCTGCAGGATGCTTTGAAATCCTTGGATAAGTGAGCACAAATGCATATTAAACGGCAGAACAAATGCAATTCACAACCTCTCTGATAAGAACAACCCTGAGGTCTTGTTTGAAGGCAAAGCTATTTGGGACGTTGAATTTGCCAGGCAGCGAACACTATTTCTTGTGTGTTTTTGCATCTGGCACGTGGCTCTGAAAAACTTGGTGGAAGTATCAAAGGCTCTTACAGGCACATTCAACTCCTCTTATGTTCTGGCCTAATTGATTAAATTAGTGTAACAGCCACTTCCCCGCAACAACTTCAGATTTTATGAGGTAGAAATAAGAATGTTGGAAAACAGGCACAGAAGGGGATTAACATGTGCACGATAGGCTGTTTCTCTCTTTTTCTCTGGTTTTCAAAATCATTCTGTGCTGAATGAAAGAAAGAATTCACTTCCCGAAACAGAAACAAGGCCAACAGATTCCAGAAGGAAGCATCACTTTAATGCAAAACACTTGAAACAAGTCCTGAAGAAGGCGCTCTTTAATGCCAAGACGTTCTGGCTGTCTGAGACAAACGAACAAAACACCTTCTAATATGGCCAGAAATTTCCCAAGATTTTTTTTTTTTGAAACATAAGTCCCACTTCCTAATAACCCTTTCAGCATCTTTTCAGCAAGAAAGAGATTGAGCAAATTTCAGAGGCGGGCTTGAAAACCAACCTTAAATAAGCTTGAAAACTAACCGTTGAGAAGGAGCTGCCAAACACACTAATTAAGCACCGGGAGGGGAGCGAGCAGCCGCAGCCCTTGCAGGTTGCCCCGGGATTGTTTACCAAGGGCTTCTTCACACTTCTGGCCTGTGAGAGATCCCAGCAAGCCTCAGAGATGCATCTGCTGTCAGCAGCCTGAAGAGGAGTCATGGAGAGCGCGGGAGCCGCGTCACGGCCTCCGTGAGAAAGTGTCGCTCCGAGGACCCCGGCCACCACCGGGGCTGACCTGCTCCTCCGTGTGCACCTGCCCAAAGGGCTGCAGCCAGGCACGCAGCGTCGGGTGGGAGTGGAAACTCGGGAAGGAGAAACTCTTCCTTTTTTAAGCTAGCTACAAAATGAGAGCTGCTAAAACGCACACAGTACTAACGTAGACCTGCCTGGCTGACATAAAAGTTTAATGTACAAATGCTTTTAAAAGGCATCAGGCTCATTTTTAGAGGGTGCAACCAAGTTCCCGTGTTAGGATGGTGTCCTCAAGAACAGCACGGAATACCTCACCTTAGAGGTCTTCTCACTCTTGTTTGCCGCAATAGAGATGCATAAAAATCCTCACCAAGGTTTACACAGCAAGCCACAGGCAGGCTGCACCTTAACTGAAGGCCAGCGCGTAGCTGCGGTGTGAAAAGCAAACCCATCCGGCCCCTTCTCGGAATGGGAACTCACCTGTAGGAGTCTCCATCTCTGTTGTAGTCACACAATAGATAGTCTTTTCCCACCACCTTGTCCCGAGCAATCTTCAGCGGCTGATCCACGGAGGAGAGGAGATCTTCACAGAGGCTCGGGACCTGTTGGCCATGAGGGAAGGAAAAACAGAGGGGAAAAGAGGATAACACATTAAAATTAAAGGGAATCTAAGAACAGATTTTGTTATGAGCAGCCCACCTCTATCCCCACACCAGGAACTCTATGGAGGGCAAAAAAAAAAGCTACACTTAAGTTACAATACCATCCTATGCCCCTGCCTCTAATAATTTTACATTTAATTACCTAACCACTAGTGTGGTCCAGCAATTTTAAATACACACACTTGCACTGTTAGCTTCTTGCCAAAGACAGCCAGTAAAGTGATTGTTGAGAACCAATGGATAAAAGTAAATATTTATAATGGAGTGGAAACTAGGGAACTGCTAAAAGAATACACCATCCATACGCTAGAATTTATTTTTCACAAGGTCCCACTCTGGGTAGAGGCTAGAATAGTTTCCAGGCAGCCAGCCAAACATTACCATGCTGGCTAATAAAAACATACGTGTGCGTGTGAGCATGCGGCCGTATGAAATCAAACGTCTCCTGCGCAGGTAGCTGTGAAGGGGTTCCTAACCCCAGCTGTTCCCTGCAGTTCGGCTGGGCATAGGCTGGGCACCCGGGTCGGGTGCAGGACTTGCTGCAAGAGGAACCACGTCCGGCAGCCCAAGGGGAGCCAGTGCAGTGAATCCAGCGTGCATGGCCAGGGCAGCCCCAGCAAGAGCTGCTGGCCGGGGGCCATGGCCATGACAGGGTCGCATCTGTCCACGCTAGCGGCTGCCTCCACACAGGAGGAAACTGCGACCACAGTGAACGGGGAGAAGGGGAAAACGAGCCCCAACACCTGCTTTCTGCCCTCCGTGCCATGGCTTTGGTGAAACGGCTGGTATGATCTCAAGGGGAACCCTTTTAAAGGGAGAAATGAGGTAAGGGGTGCAACCAGCTTCCAAAAGCAAAAGAACAAATTGGATAAACAGACAGGAAGCCCAAGGAAAGATCAAACTTAATCCCAATTCAGTCAAGAGCCCCCAAGTAGCCAGTGATCACAAAAGCAGGGCTCTGGTCAGAACAAGGAGCAGGCACAGAACAGCGAGCGTGCACAGAAACCTTCCTTGTGGGAGTTCCCCATTTGGTGCCTGGAGACCTGCCTGGAGCCATCTCAACAGCATTACACAGCCACTGAATAATAAACGTGGAAAGGAAAAAAAGCAGCTTCTAGGAAACTCTTTCCTTTTTCTGAAGCAGATACTTCCAACACTCCGTGGAGCTGAAACAAACCCGAGCGTCACGGTACGAGGCAAGTGAGCTGATGCATCTGCGTTCCCAAGCCCATCTGCTTTGACTTTGCTTCTTCCTTGGCTTCTCAGTTCACCGTTGATTTTTGGCTGACTCTTCCGGCCGCTGGAGGTGACGGCTGCATTCAAGGAGGCCCCGAGAGCCCCATGCCCGGAGCAGAGCGCCCAACACGGCGCCACCGCCTCCGGGCTCCCCGGACAGGCTCCTTGGGGAGAGCAGCATTAGCCACCAAGAGGGATTCTGAGAAAAGGGTCGTTTTTGCCAGACACCATTTCTGCCAAATTCATTTGGGAAAAGCCCTGGGCTACTCCACGTGGGGAAAGAGAGCAGCCGAGGTCTCACTGCACAGATCCTGCAGCTCAAACACATGTACAAGCATCTTCCAAAGAGCCCCTAGAGTTAAGGCAACCAAAGGCTGAAGTCTGTTCCCCTGCAGGACAGCTGCTATTAAACATCTGGATTTAAAAGCCTTACGAAAAGCCAGGTGGATGAGAAAGCCCAGCAAATCAAGAGAAAGAAAAAGAAGCCCAGCTATTCATAGAAAAGCATGCCGTGTTTTTATGAGGCAGGGCATTTCACTTCCACATCATCCTGATGAACTAAACTTACCTCTGCATCATCCCACAACACAGATGGATATTAATACAACCACGGCTTCCTTTCCTAAGAGCTGTGTTTGCTCTTAGGAAACAAAAATGAATGTGCTATATTATGTACTAGATTACATCGAGTACAATGCTACACTATTTTATATACATATTGCCCTTGCTATGGATGTTCCACAGCACTTTATGCTAGATGTTCTCTTCTGTTTCAGTTTCTTTTAGCATAAAACAGGGAAGAAACCCAAGGCACCTTCCTAGGGAGGACCAGATAATTTCAATAGCGTTATAAAAAGAAAGGAGATATTCCAGCTGATGGAGCGACTTGTGTAATCCTAATTATTGGCAGAACACCCAAGGGGGCCACAGTTATCCTGAGAGCAACTTCTGGACCTTTAACCCCCTCCAGTGCACTGGAGAACAGGTTAAGGATTTATGCCCCTGCCATGCCGTGAAGCCGCTTACAAGGGAACAGCCGTAATCCAACAAAGCAACCTGTCCTGTAGACCCCTCGGCCACACGCCCACGGGAACACATGATTCCTGCTGGATTCTGCAATCCTGAACATGGAACGACAGGATCCTGGGCACAGCCAGGCTGCCCGGGCTGCTGCAGGGAGAGCACAGAGCAATCCCTCTCCCCAACCTCCTCCATGGGCCGATCACCAACCTGCCCCAAATGGTTAAACTACTTCTGTGAATATCCAGGCTCTTCTATAACTAGGAGTATATCATTAACAAGCAATATAATATGCAACATAATGAGTAATCCCCAGTTGTAGTGGGGTAGGTACATCTCCCCATTAGTCATACAGGGTACTTGGACTTCAATTTCCACACAAGAATTTACCCACCCTCCCTGGCCAAATACTGAAATGCCGAAGCAGTGATTTGATTCAATTTATCATGGAACTATAAATAAGTGTCACTCTGAGGAAAACATTGAGCGGTTGTTTTATAAGCAGAGTGCGCTCTCCCTCTGCCATGCTGACCCGAGGCTTCCCCTCGCACACGCAGCGCAAGGTCAGACACAGCCTGCGCAGACTAATCCTGACTTCAGAGCTCGCGCTAAGGGTCGTCATGGGGTTAGTCTACCTCATAGCAAGTCCAGCCCCAGTGCACCCGCATTTCCACAAACCGGCATTCCCTGGGCTATCGGGGAGGCTCCACGTCTAGCTGCGGGGAGAGACCACCCTCACTGCAAATGAAAAAAGTGAAAAGAAAAAAAAAGAAAAGGAGCAATCTCAGGGGTCTGGATTCAGCTGTTCAGCCCAGAAGGGAAGAGCAGGGCCATTCAGGAGCACAGACTGTGCAACAAGCACCATGTGTGTGAGGGGTTCTGCCCCCCTCTGAGCTGCACAATGAACATGTAGTACAGAAGCAAGCGGGGAAAGAAAAACCTCAATGAAAATGAGTTCAGCATCTCCTTCTGCATGTTGAACAAGGATGCTGTTGTCTCGTGTAACACTATTCCCCATCACAGTAAGCCAGGTATGTGGACAGTGTTTTAATTAAGTCAACTGTTCGGCTATCAAGACAAATAATCATTTGTGCTGGAGCAGAAACTGTACCCTTTCCGGAGTCGCTCGCCTAATAAACCTCCCTGCGCGACTCACCCTTTGGTCAGGCACTATCTTATCAACTGCACAATTGTTTCTGAGACATTTTCTAAATATGATTAAATAAACTTCTGAAAAAAGCTTTAAGGATATGCAAGAGCAGGAGTTCCCATTTGCTTTGATCATGGTGGATGAGTTGCATTTAATTCTCCACCTTACCTGCCTAAACAGGGTTAGTATCTTGGTTTATTAGCCCTGCAATTCAAGTACACTAAGATAACCAATTTTTTTTTCCTTCTTATAGTCTGGGCTAAAATGAATTATGTTGATAACTGAACCTATAATGCTGTTAAGCGGGAGCTTATGTGCTTAGAAATACCTGCGTTCCTGTGTTTATCAAGTGGCTGCTTCACAAGCGCGCTGAGCCACGCAGGAACATCGCACGCTCTGCTCAACGCAGCAAAACTGAGGACAAAATCACTCTTTCCTCAAGGAACGAGTAGGAGGATTTGGTGAGTACTGTTAGACCCAGTTCAACCAGGCTTCAAGAGATGAATTCCACAAGCACACAGATGCATTTGTGTTTCGAACGCATCCATGCCATGCAGGTAGTAGTCACAGGCACGACTTAGGCATCTTCTAAATAAAATCCACATCCAAATAGAATTTTTTCTTTTTTAAAACCATAGGTAAACTCTTAAGACTTTTATTTTATTTATTTTTAAGGACAGATTACAGATAATTGATGTCATTACAAAAGAGAAGAGATTGTCTGGGAAGACCCACCCGAGTGCAGAGTGGTCTCAGCCAGGAGGGCTCGGGCTGCTGCTCCATCTTTGCCCGGATCCCTCCCCTTGGCAGCCTCTAAGAAACCAGCCTTAGAGCTTGATCCGAGTCCTTCCTCGGCTCCAAATTTCCCATTCCTGCCGAACAGGGCCACGGCTCAATGGATTTTGTGGAAACTCGAGAAGGAGGCTGGCTCCTCAGCATGGGCCTAGACCCGCCAGCAAAGTTACCCCCGCAAATCCACACGCTGCTAAACCCTTCATTTGATTCCTCAGATGTCCCCAGGAAAGGCATTCTGCTCCAGCTTCGCTTATTAAATGACACTTAAACAGACTTTTGTGCTCAAGACCAGCTGTAATTGATATTTGAAACAGCAACGCTCTGTCCCAGTATTTGAGCCGAATTCCAGCATGGCAAAGAGGAACCAAAGAGCAACAGGGTTGGAGGGCTGGTCTGGCCTCGTTAGCAGCCTCACACTAGGGACATGTTGATTCCAGAGAATGTTTCAATTTGGCTCAAGGGCCATGTCTAAAACGCAACTGCTCTTCAAACAAAAGCAAAAACTGAGGATCCCTGGCGCTTCCTTGGTGACTGGCAGGATAGAGCAGGGCTTGTGCTCCATGTGGCACTCCAGGGCTCAGCGGCAGCACAGCTGGACGCCCCAGAGCCGCACCGGCACCTCCAGGGGAAGCTGCTGCCCCTCATCAGCAGCCCAGGCTCAGAAGCCATCCCAGAGCATCGGAATCCAGGGAAGCCTGGACTATCCATGGCGCAAGCCCAGCTGCTGGACACATCCAGCTAAGGAAAATAGAGGGACATTCGCTCTCCAGCCCTTTACCACGACATCTCTGAGTCTAGCTTTTCTCCCTGTTTAAAACAGGGTTGGATGAGTTTCTACTTAGACTTCAAGCTAATCAAGTCTTTCCCTTATAATATTCCCCAAATATTCCATTAGAAAGGCATATTTTTTCAGGCATTCTGTAACATCAGTAATGCAATGGTAGGAGCCTGGAGAGAAAAACAGAGCCTGCTTAGGCTTATAAAGAGAAGGAACCTGAATATGAAACAAAAAGTGAAGTGGAAATTTATGTAATTTCATGTGAGCAAATGGGGGTGGCTAACTCGGAACCAGGTGTCACATTAACGATTTACATACACTAATTGCTATCTCCAGTTACCATCAAGGCCCACAGGGGTGATCTGCTAGCTGGAAGTGCTCCTGCTCCCCACATGCAAAACCGGCTCTCAGCAGCCACCCGTTCGTTCAGCGGACAAGATTCCTGCTCCGTTGCCAGGAGCCCTTGTGCTGGAAGCCTGGTCGGCTGCCTGGGGGCGGCTCTGGGCCTGTCACCCCGGCCAGCCATTCCCAAAGGGCTGCAGCTCAAGGGAGCTTCACCTGAAGAGCACGGGGCTGCCAAGGCAGCTCTGCTTCCCATTTTTAACAGGTTTGATTTTTTTTTTAATTACTGTTTTTTAAAATCTACTTCCACCCTCCCTATCAGCCACCCAATGGTGTTTCATCTTCCTCCTCAATACTGCAGAGTGCTGAGGCTTTGGGATGCAAAACACAGTTTCAGCCACATTCTCATGTTCTTCATGCTCCGTGCCCAAGCGACTCAGTTTTCCTGAGGAAAAATTCTCCAGCTTCATCCCTCTGCAGGTACCACAGGCAGGCAAGCACAGCAGAGGAAGTGCTCTACCCACATGAAGGGAACTCAGCGTTGTTCGATTGTTTACAAATGTGAACATGTTTGGAAATATTTCTAAATTCATCACTGTGAGCTTCTGAGAAGTAGAATACATTCCACTGAAACTTCTGAGAAACTGAAGTGCAGGATGAGCAACCTCCCAAATCTTTTAACAGTAAACTGACCCTTGAAAACTAACCTGCTGGGTTCCTGGGCATTGCATTTATACAATTTATACAATGGAACAGGCTGCCCAGAGAGGTTAGGAGTCTCCTTCTCTGGAGATCTTCAAGACCCGCTTGGATGCAGTCCTGTGCCAAGTGCTCTAGGTGGCCTTGCGTGTGCAGGGGGGTTGGACTAGATGACCTCTAGAGGTCCCTTCCAACCTTAGGCATTCTACGATTCTATACAGAACTTAGCTCTAGCGACTCTCCCATAGCAGCGTGGGCTTGATTCTCTGCTTCCACAAAGTTGTCATATTTAACACAGGAAGAAGAGAAATGGGACTTAGTAGAACATTCCCTGGGCATTACCCTTCCCAGGGAAGGGGATGAGGAATGCCGTGGTTGGGAGCAAAGGCCATCCTTTGGCCAGGCTGCCGAGCCCTTTTTAGGAGGATGATTCTCTTCCCGCTTTCCACCAGCAACCCGACCTGAGTCGGCTGGATTTTTCATTTAATTTATACACACACATATATATGTGCACCCACATATATATGTACAGGCTAACATCCAAATTAAACATTCGTCAGGAATTTCTTATTTGCAGAGGAACCTGCTTAACTTCTGCCAAGTCTGGGAGCACATTAACTTCCATACCCAGGTCAAAGCCAGCAAGTCCTATCAGACATCCCTTAGTAGCTGCACCTGGACCTCAAGCACAACAGATCCGAGCGCCCACCTTCCCCTTCCGTCCCCTAGCTCGCTCCGAGACACATCCGTGAGGCTGACTCTCTTGGAAAACTGGAGGTGCCCCCTGACATTCCCTCCCCACCTTGCTCTTCGGCTTTCCGAGCTGTCCTTGGCAGGGATCCTCAGCACGGCACTCACTACCCGAAAGGCTCCGCTTCTCCGGGGTTTCTCCAGGAAAGGGCACAGCTAACAGGGCTCCACGCGCCCGCCCAGCCCGCGCCACCTTTCCCAGGAGCTGCAGAAGAGCCACATGGGCAGGCAGGGGCTCTGCACCAGCAGAGGCTCCAGCAAGACCAGGTTCTCCATAACCTTAGGGCTCTGGAACATAAACACGGAGTGTTCCACCTGCTTCCTGAGACTCTCAGCTCTGTGAAGCACATTCCATGATGTGTCTCAGAAACGCTCTCCGGTTCACTTCAAGACAGACTGGAAGAGCTACGCGTCTACAGGCTGTTTCCGTGGAAGGTGGCACTTATTTCCAGCTAAGCAGAACTCCGCTGTCTTTGGGTCAAAACAAATAGATTTGAAAACTCCTGCAAGAGATAAGGGTTACATATTGCAATGAGATCCTCAGAAATCCTGCTTGTCATCATGCTGTCCCAAGAGGAAGCAGGACAAGTCTTTGTGTTTGTCCCCATCTTTCGATACAAGACTCACTCAAAATGACTCCTACCAGCTTCCTGTCTTCACAGCCCCTGAGCTAAAAGAGAAGCCTCCTGTTAAGTGATACAAGCAGCATTTCCATCCAGAAAGGGCCCTTCACATTCTCCTTCCAGATAGGAGGGAGAGGAGCAAAAGATGCATCTGCTTCACTACCTCTATGGTAAGTACGGGATGTCGACAGCCTCTGCCTTCTGGANTTGTCATCACGCTGTCCCAAGAGGAAGTAGGACAAGTCTTTGCGTTTGTCCCCATCTTTCAATACAAGCCATTTGGTCACTCAAAATGACTCCTACCAGCTTCCTGCCTTCACAGCCCCTGAGCTAAAAGAGAAGCCTCCTGTTAAGTGATACAAGCAGCATTTCCATCCAGAAAGGGCCCTTCACATTCTCCTTCCAGATAGGAGGGAGAGGAGCAAAAGATGCATCTGCTTCACTACCTCTACGGTAAGTACGGGATGTCGACAGCCTCTGCCTTCTGGACAACATAAACCAGAAAGGGAGCCTGGATCCACGCAACACTGAACCAAATCCTCTGTTACCACAACAAGGGCTGCAGCTTGGGCTCTCCTCATGCCAGCACTGTCTAAGAAACAGTGCAGACACGAGGGGAACGTTCCTCCTAGGGGAACTGCATTACTCTGTGGGCCTGTCCTACAGCTACACATGCCAAGGCCTTTAGAAGCATTAAAAACAAAATGCTTCTGGTTTTGATCAGTTATTCTCAAAAAGTACATGTCTACCTGAAACTCTGCTTTTTGTAGTGTGCCTGTGAAATCCCAGGGTACTCCCAACAGCCTCCAATCACCTTTGTGCAACTAATGACTAATTAAAGTCCAAACAGAGCGTTTTGTGCCAAGGCACATTACTAGCACCATTGCTAGCACCACGCACCACTTCTTTCAGACAGGACCTGGGGAGTCCCGTGATTGACAAGGTCCCTAATGAACTCTAATTGGAGACTCTGCAGCCTGAAAAAGCAACAACAGACGTGGCAAAAGGGCAAACCACAAACTGTTTTGCTAATGAATGAAAAGTGTCTGGTCTGATGAGGGCCACTGACCCAAAAATTCTCCTCTTCCACCCACTATTCACTGCATGTTCAAGTTTGGACCCTTTCCCTTGTGAGCTCAACACTTGGGGGCAGTACTGCGCAGCGCTGAACCTGCTCCACACACACACTGGCATCCAGATGTTTTTATTAAGAAGCCACAGGACTCAGCCTGATAGAGCACCAAGGGCCTGAGCGAGGGAACTTGAGCTCCGTTATCCTTGAGCAGGAAGGCAAGCCTAGAAACGTGATGTCAGATTCTCACTCTATTGGTTTTGGAAGCCTTTGTGCGTACGAAGTCATCATCATCATCTCCACTCGCTGCATCTTCAAGCCCAGCAAGGGAACAGCAGTTACACACACTGGCCTGGATGACAATTTCCAGCACAGGAGCTCGTGAAAGGGGAGCTGGGAGCAGCCGTAGGAAATAAGCTCCACTTCACACAAGAGAAATGAGCTGGGCCTCTGGGTCGCTCTGCTCCAGCATGGAAGTGCAATGAGGCAAGGAAACCAAACACAAAGCAAGGGAAGTCACAGTGCCATCTTTTATAATTCTATCACGAATTTAATGAGCCTGCTCATGCTCATCATGCCTTTGGAGTCTGACCTCTCACTTGAAACCTCTTTACTGAAAGGGTCACTGAGCACTGGCACAGGTTCCCCCAAAGCCGGGGTCCCTTTTCTTGGCGTTACTCAAAAGCTCTCAGGATGTTGCCTTGGGCAGGGGGAGGAGAGGCTGGACTGGACAATCTCCAGAGGCCCCTTCCAACCTCAACTCTTCTGAGTGTCAAGGAAGTCACAGTCTCATAACGGTGCAAACAGCATAAAAACGTCAACTGCCAAAGTCTGCATGAAACTGCCAAAAAAAAGTCAAAAACTTCATTTCCTCGAACCTGACTCATGATGATTTTGGAATTACTACAGGTGTAACATTCCTACTATAGCATCAACATATGCATTGCTCTCATCTAACAAGGGCGCAGGTCTTGTGAAGGTCAGAATGGGCTGCAAGAGAGATCTATAGATGTCTCAGTGACAAAGGAGCCATTCTGGATTTCAGATGATTCCATCTCCAGCTGGAGCAGGGAGGGCAAGAAGCAGAGCATGGTTCAAACCGCCCCGTTTCACGTTACACTTCCAGCAGGAGCAAGAAGCCAGAGCGTGTGCTGCCCATGGGACGCACAGAGAGCACTAATGAGCACCATCCAAAAGGAATTCCAGTGCTTAGAGGTAACCAGCAATTTTCTGAGTCATTAAAAAAACCTTATACCAATTATACAGTCAAGTTTGCCATAGTTCCCCAAGCAACACATTGTTCCAGATAGTTCTTAGACTTGCTCAAATCTTCATCTTTGTGCACTCAAAGCTACCCCACAAGTCAGCTGTGTCACACACAATCATCTCAGGTTCTTCCTCCTCCAGCAACAGCCACAAAATGGTGCTTCGGTTGCCAAGAGTCTGAACGGTGCAGATGTAGCCAATTACTAAATGCTTTCAAGAAAAAGAAATACTACCTTCCTGCACAGGATAATTTCTTCCCTGACCCAGTTTTCTTACCTGTACCTTGACTTCTGGAGCTAAAAGCAGTATTTTAGTAGCATTTGATAAGTTTTAATCAGCCACAGCTTTTTGACCATTCCTCCCAAGCTCACTCACACCAGCTCCAGTATCATGCAGAAAGCCTACTCCAATCAGAGCACCACAAAGTGCACAACAGAAGCGATTCTTATTTTCCTGAACCATTAAATGAAAGAGTCTTTGGCAGAGGGCACTCGAGGCACTTCACCAGTTCACTCATGTTTAACGTGGCTTGTTTGAAGCTTCGTTTCTGCAGGGCTCCAGCTGCTGAAGGAATATGCCGAGAACAGACCAGATCAAATATCAGTTTTGTTGGTCAGGTAGGAAAGGCTTTTCTTTCCCTGCATCCTCAGTGAATTCCTGAGCAGTTTTAGGGATACAAACACTTTACTGAGACTTCATAAATCTGAACAGAGTATTCACTGTGATGTTCTTGCACAAAAGGTCCAAGGTCATTCAAGGGAATCCTTTACATATGGATCTGTTCAGCAGCCAAGGAGCCGACCTCCAGACAGAAGGGTCAGCTAAGATTTCACGTGAAGGCTGTGGTTAAATCAAAGCAGCACATCTTCTGCAAACACCACGGAGGGCTCGGACACCATTCAAACAAGGGAGAGGTACTATTTCAAGCAGCTGTGATGTACAGAAATGTCAGATTTTTAAGGTCCCTCATCAGAAAAGACTCCAGGTTTGTGAGCATCGCATGTAAGAGTAAGCTCAGACAGCAGAGGAATGCATGGAAAGGTAAGAAGAAAGGCTGCATTCAAAGGTCAGAGATTCTCTGTGTTATCCATTTGCAAGAGCTGGAAGCTTAGGTTAGAAAGGGGTAAACCTCAAGCAATATCTGGACAGGACAAGGGAAGTTTCACCTGCTGCCCACAAAGTACCTTATATCCCCACTCCTAAAATGCACAAAGCTGCTCCAGACACAACTGTGTCACACGCTGTTTGCAGGGAGAGGTTACACAGACCAGCCCACCAGCTCGAGGCCAGCTCCTTGCTGCAGAGCAGGGACAGCTGGTGACAGGACCTGCAGTGCCAGGCCTTACAGGTTCATTTCCATTACTAATAGTTTATGAAAGGAAAGTGTTTCTTGCACATATGGAGAACACAGGTGTTGGCACAAGGTGTTGTAGTTTTTTTCCCCCTCCAGGTATTCATAGGGCAGCCTAACACCACACAGGACATTATTTATAAATAACAGAACTTGGGCATTCTCCAAAATCTCAGTTCTGAAATATTATCTCATGGTCACATTTTTGAAGCACATGTCACAGCATGTCCACAGTACTGACTGCAGAGCAAAAGTAGAGGCTGGCAGCCAGATCAGTGGCAAGCAATACTCACATACAGGTGTGCATCAAACTTGGATGACTGCTCCAAATCAGTTTCACTAACCAGCCTGCAAACTGGTGACCAGTTCATTAAAAAGTGCTAATGCATGTCTGTGCATACCCACCAGCATCTGCTGGCGGGCCCAAAATAAACACCTAGATTCCAAACACGGTTGGCAGTTGCTCTATTCCTTGCCTGGCCAAAACTCAAGCAGAGAATCCTGGATCACTGCAGCTCAGAGAGGCTTCAGGCCACCTACCTGCAAACCAACCTTGGCCACGCTGGCACTTGGTTAAGACGTGCAGTACTCACCAAGTCAATGAGGTCGCTGAGATTCTTCTCTATCTGCTGGGGAGGCAGCCGCCTCATCAAATCCAAGGCACAATCCAGCTGCTGGTCACTCTGTGGAAACAGCAACAGCGTTCAGTCACAGTATGTACAGCAGAGCACAGCATGTTCCGCACGCAGAGGGAAATAGAAAAGGCACGAGCTGCACCAGGATTGTGCTCGGCAATTCCTCCAGCAGGACAGAGGTAGAGCTGATACCACCAGCTGCTGTATTAACACCGAGAAACGGCAGGAAAGCTCAGCACCATTTCATTGCGAGGACCATCTTCATATTGCCAAAAACTTCCTAGAGCAGGAGCTGAGAGCATGGCTTAAACTGTCACCTGTTTAACCCCCTGATTCCTACGGGGTCTGGTCCTTACCTCAAAAACTTTCCCACAAAAATCCTGTCACATACAGCAGACTGGTTTCATTTGCAAACCTCCAAGTCAAGGGTGCAGCTGGAAGGGAGGCGATTCCTTTCTAGAGTCTATAGGTATTTGCCTTCTCTGGAACACAGTGCATTTGCAGGTCTGTCCCAGCACTGCTTCCCTCTGCAGGGAGGGTAGCAGAAAGCCTCACCCACCAAACCCCAACTTTACCACTGCCTTGTTCTGCATCAACCCACTTAGTGCTTCACGCGCTGTTTTTTTCCACGCTATCTTAACCATGATCTGCACTGGGGAACTGAAAGTTTCTCCTCCTGAAGCAGTTTTAGTACTTCCTTATTTGTACAGTTCTGTTTAAGATAATCAGTAGCCAAGACAAATTCTGTTTCGACATGGAGCTCTCCCTTCCTTCAGCTTTATCAAAAAACAGATTGAAATGTACACACAATTTGACGCATTATTTCCTTCTCCCTACAGAACATAAACTAAAACCTGTGAGAAATCAGGGCTTCAATTATTTGGAGAAGCAACACACTCCAATAGGGCTTCTTGCAGCTGGTCTTGTAGCCAAGTTTGACATGAGGGGAGGGGAAGAAAAAAAAAAAAAAAAAAAGATTAAACTTCATTTCCGAGAGAGTGAGTATGTGCACAGCCATTCCCACAGACACTTGATCAGCTGAACCATGTTCCTGACATACCCTTTAGCTCTGCTCCTTGCCAACGGATATAAACAGATACTCTTCTGCAAACCCAACAGTAGCCAAAATCCGCAGCAGTCCCTTTGATGACCAGGTCACCGTCCAGCAGCAGCAGCAAGTTTGTTTTTGCTGCTTCCCACATTCCGCTTTTTGAGTTTCACTATTTCTAGCCACCCATACACAATGTGTTTGGCTTTAATGGCTCTGAAAGTTTCATTTTGAAGCCTTCCTTAAATACAATCAGTTACGTGATCAAACCATTAAGTAAAGCAGCACCCACATGCACACTCCGTGCCAAGGAGAGCAGGAGGTTCTCCCTGCCATGAGGCTTTAGCCCGGCAATGAAGATGGGAGAAGCTGGCAGACATCCCTTAGCAAAGGCCCTACCTGCTCACGAGCTGCCCTGAAGTATTTTACAGCCACAAGTGAAGACCGCCTGCCTTAAGCAGATTATTTATTTCTCATCTACTTTATGCTGCAGGACATCTCTTCAAAGGCATCCCAAGAGGTGAGCAGGAATGGGCTCTTCGAGCCGCCCCAGCGAGCTGAGGGCATCAGCCTTGCCCCCCGCTGAAAGCCAGGGGCACGGACACTGCAAGGAGGTTGAAGTTGCCACCAGCTACGAGCAAAGGAAGATTTACTGGAGGGTAAAGCAGGTAACACCCCATACCTGAATAACAGCAAGGAGGTGCTCGGCTACCCCGAGCCTGGGCTAAAGGCTACTTATCCTTGCCAGCTACTGCACACTCACGGCCAAGCTGCTTGTCATGTTCATGTACAGAAGTGGTTAAGTGCTCATGAAGCCCAAGTGTCCCCTCATTTTCATGAGATGTGCAGTAATATTTTAAGCCCCCTGCAGTAAGGGGGATGCCCTGTAAAAGGCAGGTTTCAATGAAGGCAAAAGCCTGGATATTGCTCTGACCTTTTCCTTACAGACAGCATTTGGTGGCACACAACTCTTAGCTGTTTTCCTAAAACCTATCAGCAGGGAAGGCCAACTGCGCTGCTGCCTTTTATTACCCACAGAGATGCTGCTGGTGTGCAACAGCCACGCAACCACATTCACACGAGGTCTCCAGCGAGCACTAATACCTAGAGCCTCAAAAGCTCCGATCAAGCTGCTTTTTTTCTCTATAGGCTGATCCTGCACAGCTGGCAAGGTCAAGAGGAGGAAGCTCTTCCAAACGCTGTTCACGAGGACTCTGGCAAATCACTTCCTCTTCCTGAGGCATGCAGAAAACAGCCCTCTTGGAAGGGGCCAATATTTAACATCAGCTGGAGATGAAATACCAGTCTGTGCTAATAAAGGTGCTACTGAAGCTATGACCAAAGGGCCTGGCTGGAAACTCAGAGGACAAACCCCCCACGGCCAGACACAGCAATGTTTTCTTCTTTCCTTCAAATGTAGCTAATAGAGAATGTTCACTTTTTGCTCCTCGATACTCCCTGGTGGCATGTGACAGCCGACGCTCTGGCACCCGAGCTCAGGCAGGGATCCTTCCGCTCCAGGATTGTCTTTACCTCCCATTGTCCCTTACGTCAGGGAAGGGAGGCTGGCACATGGCTGCAGGGTCATGGTCCTTGCTCTGGGATCGTGGGAACGCCAACGGAAGCGCTCGGTTCTCCTCTGCCAGCTGGAATTGTTTAACAGGAGCCAGGAAAAAAATAGGGAGAGAGGATGCTAAAACCCATCATTAAAGTAATAACTCCAAAATAAGTGCTTTACAGCATGGCAATTTTGAAGCAAACTGTGCTCTATGAAGCAGCAGCCACACTTACTGTGTTTTACGTGTTAATCACTTGGCCTAATCAGTTTTACAGCAAGATATTAAATAGCAGCTGTAGAAAAAGATATGAACAAAACTGTTTAAGGCCAAAATTCTTTAAGGAGTTTAGACACAGCTGGTGCAAACTGCTGCATGCAATGGAGCAAAACACCCAAACACGAACACAGCAGCCGAGGAAGCCTGTACTCGACCAGCAGCGAACGCGACGCACGGGAATGCTGAAGGGGTGACTGCACCACCACACTGCGCCCTCCGTGCTCTCACTGTAGGAGAAATGGTGAGGTAAAAAACACCAACCAACAACCACCACCACCACATGGTCCTTGGGCTGCAGAGCTCTGTGCCAGCCACACTACCTGCAGCAGCTGCAGGCGCTCACACACACAGAGCTCAGACCCAAACTGAAGAAGTTTCTAAACACAGAAAAGAAAGCACACTCCCAGGGAGGGCTTTTCACCAATTTTGATACAACTGGCATGTTAGAGCCATCACAGGCACCTAAAAATCCCACAGGTCCTTGAAAAAAAATCCCTTCAAAGGCCTTGAAAACTACAGAAGAGTAAGATGCTTTGCAAACTCCGGATATGTTTCACCTTGCCACAACTGACCAAATGCACTTGTTCTAGGCGCCAACAAGCACAGAGCTGATTCGTCTCTACAGGCGAACTCTGGGCTTCTCTTTGCTTAATTTAGAGGGTAAACTAGACACGGAAGACCAGGGATTCTTAAGAGATCGTCAGTCAAAACCCTCGTACTGAATTTTGGCCTGTGGACACGGAGAGGCTTATCCATTAAGCCCTGCTCCCGAGAAGTCGCTTGGGCTCGAGGCCGCAGGTCCCGAGGAGCTCGGTGTTCACTCCAGGAGGCAGCTCCCCCGGCTCTGTGCAGCACCCAACTCCTGCGGAGGAGCAGCGAGCTCAGACAGAAACCCAAAATGAAGCGTTATTACAGCTCAAGTCACTGAAGGATCCGGAGATCACAGGAATCGCAAAGACTAAAAAATATTAGCTTAGATGAAAGCTCTGCAATAAGTTTCCTCTAAAGATGTGTAGCGCTCTCAAATCTCCAGCTAAGCAGCTGCTGCAGTNGAAGAGGAAACTCTTTAGAGGAAGCTCTAAATCTCCAGCTAAGCAGCTGCTGCAGTGTTCCCATGGCACTAGCACAGCGCTAGGAAGGTGTCTCCAGGAGCGGGCTGGTTTGTTCAGCTCTCTCTGCCAGTAGCTGCTTCCCTCTTCAGCCCCTTCGCCTTGGCCAAAGGGGCCCCACATCTCTGGTCATCCCAGCACTCCATGTGGAGGCTCAAATAAAAATATGTACTAAAAATAATTAGTTATAAAGTTGTACAGTTACACAGATGCACAGCTGTATAGATTTTTAGCACAATATAAGCAATAGGGCAAAATAGGGAAACTCAGGTGACGCTACCAGTTTCCTTTGTTTTGAGGACAAAATAAACAAACATGGCCCCTTATTTTTGATATTTAGAAAACAAGATGCACTGCTGGCACTATGTGTCAGGCTAAGAGCATGCGACCGACCTTGTGCTTGCCACCGTCACCACTAGGAAGGATGCGAAGTGCAAGAACTCTCTAAACTCCCTCTCCCTCCCACTCCTAAACCCCATTCCCCACAACTGGCTGGGATGACACCGGACAAGGTCTGTATTTTTTCACCCTCTCCCAGCCACAGTGCTTTACGGAATCAACTTTTTCTTCCTTTTACACTACAGATATCCTCCAGACTGTAAAACTTTATTTCCTGCCTGTTTTCTCCAAAGAAATGTCCAAATTATGCAAACCTTTCCACATGCTCCAGTTTTCATCAGGTTTCTGGTGTCCTCAAAAGAAGAGTTACAACCTGCAGTTATTTTGCAGTTCTCCTTTTAAATAGCTCCACATGAGTGCTTCACTGCAGACGATTCCAGCAGCTCCCAGGCTTCCTGCATGGGTTTTGACAACTACTCATTGCTACCGAGCAGAGATTTCACCCACACGCAGGGTTAAAAGTGGCTCTTTACCACACTGCAGCTCTAGTTGTCTCAGATGCCAGGTTCAAAAAAAAAAAAAAAAAAAATCACATTGAAAGCTCCAAGCCTTATGGTCAGAAGAACTGGCTTCTATTCATCACCCAAATCTGCAGATTTGTTTGCCGGGTCTTCGCAGCTCTGCTAGCTTCTGCTCACTCGCCTACGCTATTGCTGGGCATAAACAGAACTGAGCAGTTGGGGGAGCTAAAATTATTTCAGTAATTCCGATAAAAGTGAATAATATAAAAATAAAGCAGGTGTATGTGTAGCAAGAGCGCTGCCTACGTGGTGTGGGTGCTGTCCATGTCGGCTGGATGTCCTGCTCTGCCTCCAAAGCAGGGAGCTCGTGGGGAGCTCGCCAGGGAAGTGACGGCCTCCAGCTCCTGGGCACACAAGTTCCGCTCGCGACCGGTACTGAAAAATTATCCAAATCCAAACTACAAATGGGCAGCTTGGCTTTCACAGAGCAGTACCAGAAGACAACTAGAGGAGATCCCGGGAGCTGAACATCTGCTCGCGTTACGCAGCTCGCCATTTAGCTCCCTGTTAGTTTATAAGCCAAGTTTCTCAGGAAGCCAACTCACCGAGACAGGCATTCCTCAGCACGGACAGGAGTACATAACCAGCAAGCCACTTGGTCTTCTTTTACATTGCAGACATTCTCCAGGATTGTAAATCATTATTTCCTGCCAGCTCTCCCCAAGGAATGTCCAACTGCTCAGCTCTCTGGTACTACCACTAATTCCAATGGCCAAAGCCCCAGAGATTCCCTTTTCAAATTACCCAAGGCGGATAACATCACTGCTAGCAGCCGTGGTGAAGGACTGAAGGATTTAATCTCTGGGTACTGAAGGGTACAGCAGGTTTCCAAGCTGCAGGATTCCCAGCTCAGCTCCTGACACAACCAGCTGCCATGTTTGCTTCCTGGGATCCTGGATGGGGCTGGGAATAACGCTGCACCATGCACATGTCCCAGATGCGTCCCGTGGCCGTGCCTGCTCCACAAACGGTACACAGCCCAGCAAGCTGCTTTCCTACCAAAGTTTTCCCTTGCCTATTAACCCACCTCTGACAGAGCCTACTAAACCCCTTTATAACGTGCTTATAAATCAGAGCTTCCTGACAGCAAGGTGCTCTGCTGGGAGGAAGAGCAGGAGCCTCACTTTAAGAGGCAGGTAAGAATAACTCAGTAACCTCGCTGCCACCCCTCAAATGTTCCAAACTGGAGATATTTTTTAGTAATCTTTGACCTCACTCTTCACGCTGATAAAGGTATGATGCTGATGCAGACCAAGCTGTTCTTCTCTTCATCTGCTTCTAGTTTTCTCTTAGCACTGGAGGTATCTGTAACCATACAGTATGTTTGGCACCGTGCAGTTCAACTCTCCAGTACGTTACTGCTGTGCTAAAGAGCAAACACCACAGACTGCCCAGAATGCTCATTCTAACGTACGCAAAGGAGGAGGATTAAATATTCCATTAAATGAGCACTGGGTGGCCAGGTGCAAGCAGAAGCTCCTGCACCATCTCCCCCTGCCCCTCTGTAACATGCAGCAGCAGCACGTGCTGTACCGTGACCAAAGTCTTCCCAAAGATGCTCCCCAGTAGAGGGAGAGCATCTTTGGGGAGAGGAGCATTTTTCTAACTCTGTTTCTCTTTTTAAAACCTCCAGGTGTGCTCTGAAAAAGCACCACTAGCACTAAGTAACAGCCTGTTTTGTGAAATGAGGTGCGGGTGTAGTGCACGCCCAGAGGGACACTGTCACTTTTGCCAAGACATGAGAGCTCTACCCCAAAACCCAGCAGTAGCACCAGGGTTTTGTTCTAAGTGTGTCCAGCAATCAAGCCCCCAGAGCAAGGATTTGCTTGTGAGGGATGGTCCCCTGCAAAAGGGACAAGCACCTCACATACCTGCACTGAAGGTCCACATGGGGACTGGAGTCACCTATGGGAAGCAAAGCAAACAAGGCAGCTCCTGGGCCACCAGCACATGGTGCCACCCGACACTGAGCACTGCTGCAGGCTGGCAGAGCAGCAGGGGCCCCTTCCGAGGGGATCGGAGCGGCGATGGTCACCCAGGAGCGACCGGCAGAGAGGACATCCCTGGTCAAAACCAAGCTGCACCTCCAAGCCTGAAACCAGTGACTCACCGGTCTTCCTCGTTTCTTTAGCTCCAGGCAGATGCTTTCAGGTGTTCTTTGAATCACAGATTAAGCATTGACTTCTCTTCCTCCTCCTTACCTCAAAATCAGGTGAGCTTCGTGTGTCACCTGCTGTTTGTGAGATACCCACAAAAACTAAAGTCCTTGGTAGTCTGAAGCAGAACATTTGACCAGAATTCATTATTTTGCTTTATATGTAAGAATATGTATAATGCCCCTCCCTAAGCATGTTCTGCAGCTATGTTTCCACTAGATACATTTCACCTCCTGCTAGGCCATCTACAAAAATGTACAGCACACAGCAGTGAAGGAAATATATATATATATATAACATGCTTTCGCACCTCCTTCCCACCAAGAGGAGCTTTCAAGAGGCCAATACTCACATCTTCTTTCAGAATCAATTTAACTTTTGTTAGCAGAGTTTATACAAACCCTAGCCCAATGAACAGAGACATCAACTTGGACAGAAGGGAGAAAACAAGGCAGTTTTTGTCATGGTGCCACAAGTGGGCTGGTAACAAACCTTTTTGGGAGCAAGCTGCTGGTCTTGACCTTCTGCCACCACCACTAATGGTTTCTGCACCAGTGTTTGTCTTCCAGCTAACTGAAACAGTGTTTTATTTATTAAACTTGTCACTGAACATGACAATGTAATTTAGTAGCTTTCATCTGGTGCCAGGAATTCCTGTAAAGCATAAAGTTTGCAAAAAGCCTGTTTTCCAATGAATCAAGGCATCGAGTATATATGCAATCTATTAGGCTCACATAAAAGAGTAAAAGGGGCACAGCAGTGCAGCCAGAGAGGGAGGCTGCAGATTGCAACACGGTACAACTAGCTTGCAATAAATGGGATTAAAGGCACGGAACTCGATGTTGGAGCAGACTGCCTGCTCTCAGTGAATTCAGAAGAATTAATCATACTGACATTCCTGTGCAAAACTCGATTTACGTTCTCCGCCTGAATTTAACAAAAGTTTGGTTGGCTAGGCATTTCTCAGACAGGAAATCTCAGTTAAAAACCAAAGTGAGGATACCGTTACAGTACAGCACGGAGATAAGAGAATTCCCTTGGCTCCTGCAAACCCTTCATAAAGGAAGTTACAGTGTGCTTAGCAGTCTCACTGTCGGCACACGGACGTGTCCAGCCCCACAGAGGAGGCAGCGGCTGGCCAGAGGCTGCTCGGGGCGCCCGTGCCCACCCAGCGCGCAGGCTCGCGCCAGGCAGCCAATGGCCCCTGTGCTGCTCACACAGCAGGAAGCCGCCTGCACACCCCCGCGCCGCCAGCCTGCCCGCCCAAACCCTCGCCACTTCCCTGTGCCGCTCTTGAGGCTTTAACCCCGCTCATAACCCCAAATGAATTCTTACTTCTCCCCAGCTCCCCCACTCATTGATTCCTTTTTGTGGCTTTTTGGGTTATCTGCTACTTCCCACTATCTGGGTGAGAGCAATCTGCAAGTCAAAGCAGTGCAGCAGGTTGCCTGCTCCGCAGGGCTGACACTTTTCAATGGGCACGGTGGCTTCCTGCCTTCACTCAGGCAGGTTATTGCATGAGCTGCCCCATCAGATTGGTCTTTACAGCAGGACCAGTTAAGTTTTACTGCGGTCTAACAGGTAACCATAAGGCTCATCAGCGGAATACTGCTGTATTTGAGCTCACCTTTATCAGGCCATGCTGCTTTTACTTAGAAAAAAATCTCGAGGATACCCTTAGCACCTTCAGACCTGTGTGCATGTGATTTCACAGAAACCTTCAGTATTTTAACTCTCCAGCACCAACAGCTACAAATACTACAGCTCTTGAGAATAGATTTTGCCACTTGTCATCCTGAGCACCTGGGAACACAACATTTGTACCGGTTGGCTTTTAGAACTCTGCCTCTCAAATACAGCTTTACTCTCTCTAGGGTTTATTTCACACTTGAAACAACTTGGCCACAAGCATATCAGAAGACAACTGCCTCGTTCAAATAAAGCAAATACAAGCGTAATCTGCAGGAAGAGCCTATAAGCATCTCTACTTAAAAGGGACTCACGAACTTGGCAAATTGCCTCCCAGAATGGCAGATCCAGGTTCTTCTTCCAGTCAACTGCAACCTAGATTTCTCCCCCTGTGAGATGTTACTTGAAGCAAAGACATTCTGGAAAACGCAGCCTGAGATCTGCAGAAGACATTCACCAGAACCTGAACCAGCTTCCACATTTCCAAGAGCTGTAGTTATTTAAATCCTTGTTACTATATTCACCAACTTTTCGTTTTACAGCAGCAGAGACACAGGGTCCATCACCAAGACTACAACCAGGGATCTGCTTAGCCAAAAGCTTTGCTAACACAGAAACACGCAGCACTGCGCCGGCAGGAGAGCTGTTTCTGCCTCCCCATCCAGCACCCGGCTCGGTCGCAGCAGGTAAGCGGCCACAGCACTGCCCGATTTAGTTCACAAACTCAGCACTTTCCAGACGCCACCAGCAAGGGTGGCAAATTCATGGGATAATTCTGGCAAGTAATCAGATCCCCAGTAAGGAAGAGAGGGAGAGGTTATCTAATTAATTCTCATTCCTGACTCTTCTCCGATTCCCTAAAAGGTCAAAAAACTAGGTTGGTGCCTTTTCCTCGCATCTAGCGAGATGCACCTTGCCGAGGGGGACATTTCTGAACCCGCAAGACGGTTCCATGTTTCCAGAGTGGCTGTGTGGCCAGCAGGCTAATAGCTGTGCACAGCATTAGGTCATATAGAAGAGTACCATCTGTCTCCCTGCAAGATGTTCATGTTGCCTGGTTTGCCCCCCTACTGTAATTCCTACATCTTCCCATCCTTCTCAGTGTTTTAGCCTTCTCACATCTCCCTTGCTATTTCTGAACACATCTGACCTGGCTTAAGTCAGACAATATGATGCAACTCAGCAACACACAGAACTTCTGCTACCCTTTTCCTAAGTTTAGTTAGTAGCAGCTTATACTGGAGCAGCAATCGCAAAACTCTCCCATGCCAAGGGCGATCCAGGCCACATTCCTCCTCCTGCATCCTCCAACTTGCGCTGCAACTCAGACTCGCTCCTTTTGGCCAATTTTCACCTTACCAAGTGGCAGTTTCCCCTCAGCATTTCTGGTTTGAGGACACTTGGAACGCTACCAAAGACTACACGCTGGCTGTACTGGACCATCCAGCAGAGCCCGTCAGTGCTGAGCCAAGATCACATCTGTTCTTTGTGCTACATCCCAAACTCTCCGATGAGCCCTAGATTTGTAAGTAACCCAACCCAGTGGATAATGTTGACAGGATAGCTGCATTTCAGTGCTGTAATCAGCATTATGTAGCTGATATCTTACTTCATTCCTCCATTTCACGGCACTCCCATCATTCAAATTAACCTACAGCACGATCCTTGCTCTTTTTCTCCCTCCGGAGCCTGTCTCAGATTGCAAGCACAGGCTATGAGACAACTGCCAGTCACCTTTGCTAGCTACAAGCTTTTTTTAAATCCTGATATTTACTGCAGCAAAAATAACTGGGGAAGGCAGGTAACAGGACATCACTTGCAGACTCAGCACTCTCACGTGGAAGAGGGAGCAAGCCTCAGCTGAAGAAATAGCCCCAAAAAATCCTTGAATAAAATTCTAGAATAAAGAGTATATTATTCATGGTGACTTATATTGGTGGCTTAAGGCAACCTAAGCTTATGTGTCTTCAATGCAGTCTCAACCTTTTTTCCCTCCACACAAAATCCTCTCAAGTGCCATTCTCATCTCACAGACGCAGCTAGAATCGGTAGATGCTGGGCTGTGCTCTCAGCAAGGCTAGTAACCCTCCGTTTTACAACAGAGACACAACTTCAACTCCTAGTCCATCTACCAGGAAGTAACGTGGCTTCACTTTCTGTTACAACAAGAAGACAGGCATGCAGGACACTGTCTCAGTGCCTCTTGGAAAGATTCTAGAGGGACATCCAACAGAAAGGCAGGTCTCCCAAACCAACCCCATATTGAAAAAGAACCCAGGCTGCACTGGTGAAATACAAACTACTAAGATTTAATTAGCAGAGGGCAGAAATAAAATAGATAATTTATGAGATGGCAGTCACAAGTGTGCACAGACATTTTGCGATTCTTTGGGCTCATGCTCTTTGTGCGGTCTCTAAGCTGAACTGACCACAGCAAGCGGCACCTTTCCTCTTAGCTCCTGGAAGATGGAGACAAGGAAAAAACAGCGCACAAGGTAACATAAGAAAATGCAACTTGCTAACTGATGCCAGGTCTCAGGCCACTCTGCTAGAAAATGCAGCACACATTATTATCGAGTTCAACTGAATTAGTTCTAAACATGAAGCAA
>VWPW01010894.1:0-15338 GCA_013389825.1 Crypturellus undulatus
GGCACCTTTGGAAGTCAGGCCATTCAGCTGTAACTCCAAGACATGTTTGGAAATGGAACCAGAATAGTACTGAGTGGACTCACGTAAATCATACTGTAATAAAAGCTATTCCACAAGGTAACAAATGCACAGCTCTCGTGTAGAAAGAGAAATTAATCTGGAAATCTCTTAGCAGAAAGAATTTGGCTTCGGAGAAGTTCTATTACAGAACAAATTAACATGAAGTTTTTATTGGGATGAGAAATAACCTTGAAATGTTTCACCGTGGAAGCACAATGTCACAACAGTTGCATGTCCCGACAATCCCCAGGTGCCTGAGGAATCAGGTTTCAGGGTGCTGAGCTGGGCAGACACCGCAGCATCGCACACTGAGCAGAGGCAGCACCAGGGCACAGCTACCACCTGCCGACAGGCACTGCCTGCTCACCTGCCCCAGGGACGGAGGTGCTTACAAAATAAGGTATTACCAAAAGATGACAGCGATGACAGAACATCACCTATCACCATGTTCTTTTCTTTACTAGAGACTAAACTGAAAATCATATCCCATGACAGCAAAATTTTGAGGACAACTGCGATTAAGACAGTAAAGAAGTATTAAATGCACAGGTATGCCTTCGTGCACGTTACTTCAAAGACACCATTTTATTTTAAGCACCAGGAGCACAAGGGATTACCAATTATTACTGCTTGAAACGCTCTGTCCTTCTGCATTAGACAGCACTGAAAGGAGAGTTCTTCTCGCACGCGGCGCGCTCTACATTTTTTACAAGTTAGCAATCCCTACCGGCCTCAAGACTTTCAGTTCACTGCCTCACGAGGTGTTAGGTATCAGGAAAGTGTAACAGCTCACGACAGAACCACTCAGCGTTGCTTGTTGTCTCTCTTCCTATAATGATTTGGCTGATGGTATTTCCCTGACCTTATCACTTCCTGTTTGTAGCAGTTCAGTACCTCCAAAAAGAAATTACATTTTCCACCTCATATGTTTTCACCCGTCACAGAAGTGTAAGCAGCAAAGGGGAAAAAAAATACGGATACCAAAGTTCACATGGGATGCGGAGCCCAGCAAAATGCCAGGATCAGGTAGCACTAGACCTGGATCCGAGACCTGCCTGCAGCTCTGTCCGTCAACCCTGTCAGAGTTCAGCTTCTTCTGTTTTTATAACAACAAATAGTTTCCCTAATCAAGTTTAATTGTGAGCACTGCCTCTATTNGTTCACATGAGATGGGGAGCCCAGAGAAATGCCAGGATCAGTTAGCACTAGACCTGGATCCGAGCCCTGCCAGCAGCTCTGCGTCAACCCTGTCATCAGAGTTCAGTTTCTTCTGTTTTTATAACAACAAATAGTTTCCCTAATCAAGTTTAATTGTGAGCACTGCCTCTATTTCTGGAGTTACTTACCCCCAGTAATTAGCTAATGCTTTTGCAGGTAGTTTGTATTAAACATTGGTGTATTTCACTACAAAATAGAAGAAAAGTTGTTAATATCAAAGAGCAGACCAATATAAAGGAGTATTTTGAGGAGCTAACTCTTCTTATAATTTAATTACAGCTACTGGGAATAATATAGAAATGGTTGTATCAGGAAAAAAAAAAAAAAAAAAAAAAAAGATGCATTTGAAATGGAATGCCTCGTGTATTTTATAAGATATCATTGTGAGCTGCACTGCTTGACCTTCACAGTATTCTGTAATTTCATTTGCTGCCATGACTATTTTGGTTCTCCTCTTCTGTCTTAGACTCAGTAAACTGTAGGTAACAGACAAGAATGGCCAGCCAAAAGAAGCAAAAAAAAAAAAAAAAANTAAAAAAAAAAAAAATCATAGTAAGAGCTCTGTGTTGAAATTGTGACGCCTCAAACCTTCTCTGACATTTATCATGACCACAGCGACTGGTACTAGGCAAATCTACTGTCTGGCAAAACTTGTAAAGNGAGCTCTGTGTTGTAACTGTGACGCCTCAAACCTTCTCTAACATTTACCATGACCACAGCGACTGGTACTAGGCGAATCTACTGTCTGGCAAAACTTGTAAAGAGAATAGCACATGGAGCAGGACTAACCCATTCTAGCTACCATCCTAAAATGCCATCATCATTCATTCTGAGATGCAAAAAAAGGCATAAGCAAGTCTGACCTCTTACCACACTTATGTGCTTTCTTGGTATTCAATGACTTCTTCTGGTTGTTTTCCAGAGTAGTGAAATTTATATTAATAAGATATGAGAGATACCTTGATATAACAATAAACAAGATTCATGACTGTTGCCTATATACAACTATTTAGGGAAATTAAAGCACTTGAAGATACATGAATGTAGATTCATGTTTTGTGACTTAAGCTGATCTTTAGGACGATTCTTTAGGTTGATGATTCCTTATTAAAAAGTTGATATTTGGTATTCCTGGATACAGCTTTCCCCTCAGTTTCTAATCAATGAATATTTTTACTTTTTCATCATTATTCACACAATTAACTATACCAGCAATTTTCCCGATTCTCTATAAAGAGGGAAGTTCAAAAGACAGAAGGTAAAGAGCCTGCAGAGGGATGAAAAGAGTAAAGAATAGAATTCACTAAAATATAAACTACTGACAAAAAAACTTAAGTAAAAAATTAAAATAATAAGCCATGAAACAGGAAAGTAGAAATAATCATAACTACAAGCAGGTGTGGAATCCCAATTCTGTCAGAAGCTGACAAAAAACACACACACACACCTACCAAACTATAGTGGGGCCTAGGTTTCCAGAATTAGACCTTTTCTTCAACTAATTAACACAGAACACTCTTTACTGCATGTGATCTTGACATGTGCAAGGCCATTTACGTGCATTTTCCTATTGTTAATTTTCTCTTGAGATAGTAATGCTTTTTACACCAAAAAAAACTACTGAGCATATTCTTCTCATGTTGTAGTTACTAAAAGGAAAACCAGTAAGACAACCATATAACGCACTATTTTTCCCTCTAGATGCAACCCAGCAGGGAACAGTATGATCTTCTTTACCTGGAATTTTAGCATGTTTCTTTTCTGACTAATTTTTGTAGCTCTCTGGAGACCCTCTCCCTCTCTGTCTCTCAAGATGGACCAGAATCTGTAGGCTACAAACTTCCATCAGGAACTGCAATTGTCTTGGCAGACCCCTTGACAGTTTTTCTTGGAAGCCATATGGACACAGCAAGTGGGTTATTTCTGTGCAGCAAGGTGTTTGAAGAAGTTTAAAAATAAAATAAATCAGCTTTTACTTGTCATGCAAGTTCCCCCAGTATCTCATGAAACAACTGAAGTTGCAAGAGCAACATCTCAAAACTTCTGGGCTAATTCTCATGTAACATGAGTGGAAAAAAAAAAAAAAAGTACTCGCAAAGAGACCATATTTTACTACACTATATGGAAAACAAACAAACAGAAAAGCAGCACTAGGTATTTTAAAAATACGCAAGCTAAAAGAAACAGTAGCACATCTTGCACTGCCACTGACAAGAAATGAAACCAGCGAGAGGGACACATTCCTTAGGAGGGACTAGTAATTCAACAAAAATCGCTGAATTGCATGACAGTGACTCCTGCTACACAACGTTCCAGTCCCTCGTGCTGCATCAGAAGGCACGCACAGGCTCAAAGCGTTCCGAGACACTCTGGGACTCTCCCCTGGACCTTCACATCACTAGTTACACAATTGCTTAGCCATGTTATCTCTAGGGATATAATTGCCAAAATATCTGTGCAACACTATGACAACAGAAATAGAAAAATAAAAATGAGAAAAGCTCCTTCCTGCTATCCTACAAAGCAGCAAGGTAGGCCAGAGTCTGTGTGGTCTTAGCTAGTACCTCTGGGAGAGGCAATTACAGTAATTCCCTCTCCATAGGATAAAGACATGGACTAGAGCCAGTCCATAACTAGGGAGGAATGAGCCACATCTTTAGTTAACTGTGTCAGTTCCCAGGTCTCACTAAGAGCAGGGAAGAGGCAAACAAACCTGTTCCATCTTCCTCAGACAGCACATGATCCTCTGAGGAGGTCCACATCTTCGGAATTACCATATCCCTCTGTAGTTATTGCACATTTTTGCACAATAAAAAAAAATGACAGGCAAACGAGTATAATTCTGTCTTCTTTAAAGTCATGAGACCAAGCTCAGAACCCTAGCATTTTGGGTTGAAACTACTAAAAGGCACACAGCAGTCACAGAACGCAACTCAGAAAAAGACAAGTCCAAATAAGCAAGAAAACAATCGAGAACTGGTGATTCACAGCAGACGCAGTCCAGGTATGAGGTATGGAGCCTAAAAAGATATATAGGCACATAAATGTGTTTTACTCAGTATAGCACTGAAGATATATCAATGTAAAAGAAAAGAAAAGAAAAATCTTTCTCTGATGGAAACCAAAACAAACAGCTTGGAAAGACAAAAATAACATGTTCAAACCACAATATCTTGCACTTGTCAGAGAAAGTCCTCGCAGCCTCTTTAGATCATTAGACATGTCTAAGGTTCATACTTTTTATAAACATTCATGTATGAATACAAAAAGTTTTGTGCATGACAAAAATACTAAGATTACAGGTGCCGTTAATCAGTTAATGAGCTTTCCACACCTACATCTCTAGCTGCCTATTTTTTTTTTTTTTGGAGGGGTGTTGGGGAGGGAAAGGGCAGGGAGATCAGATCCTTAATATGACAGAACTGCTATCCATTAGGGTTAAAAAGTTCCTTGCAAGCTTGCGAATCACCCTAGCTTTATATCTGGTGTTCTACTGCTGGTGGTGTGACACTTACCAAATGCAGTTCTCGTTTTTCTTTTAAAGCATTCCTTATGTTGTAGGATTGCACGTCTTGTATACTGGGAACTTGTTATATTGACTTGATACAGTCAAACCACACATGAATGCTATTTGAACTGCAGCACAAAGTGCATATCATGACCTTAAACACCTTAATTACTCCATTCCTTGCCCTCAGAGGAATTCCCAATGGATAAACATTTGACAAAACATCCATCTGAGCTAACAGTACAAAACATTACAATGCCCGTTTCTATTAACTAAGCCAGCAGTGAGTGCCTAAAGCTCTAATCTGTCTTCTGCATGATAACAAAACAACCGAGTCATCTGCTCCAGACATGTCATTTTATCTCTACTGCTGCGACAGCCCTGCTCATCCTTCTCAGCTTTCCTTCCGGCTGTGCCAGAGCTGTCTTTGCAGTGAAAGAAATCCTGGCATCTATGAACAGTCTTAGCAGCAGAACAGAGACAGTTGTTTGAGGTTGAACTTGATGAACAGCAGCACATGAACAACAAGGACATAAAAACCATATCCCACCAGCTGAGCGATATTCTTCAAGATACAGGAATTATTAATCCATTTCTATGCACAGGGCTAGACTAGTACAAAACCAAAAAAAAGTCAGAAAATAGGTTTGCAAATAGTTTTGATATAGCTGTCTCAAAGGGCATATTTTGGATTGGACTCTGCAGCTTCAGAAAAGCTCTCAGGGAGGTCCCTTATTTTCTATGAAGCCCTCTCTGTGCTCCTTCCCCCAAACCTCTGCCTTCACTCCTCTTTACGGAGGAACAGGATTGCATTATCTCATTAACCCAACGCTGAGTGAAAACCATTAACCGCATCACCCAAAGAAAGCGGTCCTGTTAAACAGCACAGCTGCAAACACACACTGGTACCAACAAGAACTTCGGACTGCCTTTTACACACACTCTGCCTACGCCTCCACGAACGTACAATTTGAATCTATGGGTTGGGTTAATGCTTGAACTTTCTGATTCTGTCCCCTTCAGGGATATTACAGTGATAATCAGTAACATGACCACTACAGCAATTGACATTGGCATGCCACTTCTCTTATCTTTTCCACCTGTGCCCATCCTCCATAGAAATCCTTTTTTTTTTTTTTTTTTTTTTTTTTTTTTTTTTTAAATTTTTAAAAAACAGATGTCAGAGTGGTTGAAAGANTCCAGGATAGTCAGATGGTTAGAGATAGATCCTTGAAGTCTGTTATTTTTTCAATGGTAGATTTGTATGCTCTTCCTTGAAAAGCTATTTTAGGACTTGCCTGCACAAAACCCAAATGCACATGAGCCTTTTGGACATGTAATGAGCATTTCACTACTCTCAATATTTTGAATTAATACATGCACACAAATCCAAAGAAAATGAAAAATTAATTTGGCTGCCCTATGAAAATATTCATAAGCTTACTACATATCAGCTTCGTATCTGTCACAACATCTTCACCTTCTTTAATCACTTTATTTTATCTACCCTTCTCCAAGTCCACCTCTCTTCCATTCCAATATTCTTTATTCTATTCCCTTTTATTCCACTTTCATTTTGATCTCATTGCCAGAGGGCAAGTACTGATAGCGAGAGTACAGAAAAAGAATTCAGGTTTTGGAAAACAGCAGAATGAAGAAGTCTCTAGAATATATAATAGCAGACTTCATTCATATTCTGGAAGATCAAGGACCTCAAGTGCACAGTCACTGTATTACTTTTAAGAATACAAAGAAAAAAATGGCTTCCAGCCTCAAACCATTTGTCAACTGTGAAATCACGCTGGCTTTCAAGCAAAGAAAGAAACCCATGTCCATGCTAGTTTTTCCAGGTCAAAGGATGGGTCTGTTAGACAATAGAGAGAGAGGATCTTTCTGATCTGTAAACATCATTCCTTTTCAAAAATATATTTTAAATAAATGTATCAGAATATCATGCAAAGGAAAAAATTAAAAAACCTCCACATACTCAGTCTTTTATTTGTATCATGTTCTAGACATGTGGTCATCATATAAAGGTACAATACCTCATAATTTGACTGCCCCAGCTGGATGTGCATGCAACTTAATGAAAAAAATGACATGAATAACATAGGTTTAAAAATGCTACAATTCACACCTATACAATTAAGAATGAAAGTGGCTTCCTCGTACTTATATTTAGAAGATGTCACTAAAGCATTAGAAAGTTACTCCTGTTCTGTGGTGGTCTGATAAAGCCGTATGCAGCACACCGAGAACAATTAAGTTGTGTTGGACTGGCCAGACTTTTAAAATTTTTGGTTACAAGACTTAAGAACAGGTGGTAGAGACTTAGAGAATTCTTTGGTGTTTAGAAGGCAGATTTTTACATTCGTATTTTATGGATTTGTCAACATCTTTTAAACAACTTCTTTCTCCCAATAGCAAAGGGGGAATGCGCATCATCTCTTACTGCAAATATCTATTTTGCCCTTAGGAGGAACTAAGAACATTCATAAATTCAAATTAATCAACAACTATATTGCTCTGATAATAGACATAGGACAAATGCCATCTCAGCTATCACTTCTTATCTCTAGTTTCAGCACTGCAGATGAACCCAGACACACAGAATATGCCTACATGGATGGCTACAGCAGGGAGAATATGCCTACACGGCAGAGAAGCAGGGAGCTGCAGTCCCAGTGGACTATCTTGCTGATGCAGTTACTTACTGGGCTTTCATTACCTTCTCATTTTTAAATTATTCCAACTGTCGCCATACAAAACCATCTCCCAGCATGTGGAAGTGGTCAAAATATAGAATTGGACCAGAACTTCCTAACATTCATATTTTGGAAATGATTTTTTTGTTTTGTCTCATCTGTATTGAAAATAATTACAAATATAAGTTTATACATAGTTTATATATATACACACACTTGCATATATATATATATAATACTTGCATGCTATACAGGTTAGCATTGCACTGCTCTAATTGAGAATTAGACTGAATACTAATAGGCTCCAAAAATACACAAATTAGGGATATATTCTTGACCTTTCCTTTGTTTGTCAGAGGACTTACATTTTCCACCATAACAGAGATAACCATTTACCAGATTTTAAATATTCAAGTTGATTTTTATACATGTTCACTGAAATCCTGTAAATTCATTTCCTGGTTTTGTTCCCTTAATGGTGACCTCAGTGTTTAACTATTTATTTTGTGAAAGCAACATCAAAATTCATGGTTTTCCATTATACAAGAACATACTCAAGAATTTCAGTTCTCAAACCCATGCCCAGTGCCACTCTCTATGAACTCTTAGGATCCCTTCAGAATCCATGCTACTAAGAAAAATATGTATGAAATCTATATGAATACAAATGTATTAAATTCTCAAGTATTACAGGGCATAACACAAAATAAAAATGCTAATAAAGCAAGTAAAATGCAGGCATCCTTCCTCTTGCAGTTGTGAGGTGATGATCCAGTAAGGTTTGAAGTAAAAAATATTTACTCTGTGTTGCTGGATTTATTTGCTTGTTCATGTTTCAAACTTTGTATCACTTATCTGAGTGGCAGAGTTGAATTAAAATATAGAACTATGGAAACGCTGAAAAAATTTCATGAATACAAAAATAACTTCATTAATANATGATCCAGCAAGGTTTGAAGTAAATCCAGCAACACAGAGTAAATATTTTTTATTTGCTTGTTCATGTTTCAAACTTTGTATCACTTATCTGAGTGGCAGAGTTGAATTAAAATATAGAACTATGGAAACGCTGAAAAAAATTCATGAATACAAAAATAACTTCATTAATATTATTGGTATTGTAAAAAGAGCAGGGCTAACAGAACTCTCGCTAGGCTGTATATGCATGTTGTTCCACAGCAAAGAAACGTTTTAGTTTGTGCTCACTGAAAGGAGCCAGCTTTGGTTTTTTCACTTTTTGATTCCTGGAAAAGACAGGAATTGGTACAGTGCTATAGGGTATATTTTCCTCACAGTATTTCTTGACTTATTAGGAGGAAAACTTACTCAGTTTGGTGTATTTCAACTCAACTCATACTCATGCTTAAGTGGAATTTCTTTTTTTTACAGACATATCATTTTGATATAGCATACAAGAACACTGGATTTGATAGCAAGACACTCAAGCCAAGTATCCCTGTTCCTTTTTTAATATCATAGCTCAAACTCACAAGGTCAAATAGATTCCTTAGAAAAGACCAGTTTTTCCTCAACGTGCTGTCTGTTAAAATCTTAGCTTCTAACTTAAGTGAAGCACTTCAAGCCTGGAACTAATCTGTATATATTTTCAGACATCTAACTTCAGATTTGTCTTTCTTTCATACATATCAAAGGCAAAATCTAGTGTAGGAGTACAAGTCTCTGTGGACTTCTCAGTTCTCATCTTCTTTAGCAAACTCATTTGCTTTCTAGAATTACAAAGAAAAGTGCATTTTGAAATGAGATAATGTATCTTGTCAGGGAATAAACTTTTCATAGAATAAGAACTGCTGAGGACCAAGTCACTACAGAAAGTAAGGAAAGCACAAACTCCACTCATTTGTGGCCACTTGCACGTCCCACACAACAGCTGCAGGGCACAGAAGTGAGATGCAGCCTAATAGAGTTGTACAGCACAACAAACTTCTCGCACGTCACTGCTAAAGTGATCTTCACTTTAGCTCGTTATCCAGAGAAATCCCTAAGACATTTCCTATGTCAAATTCCTATCCATTCCACTAGCTTGAGTTTTTCTGTCTGCAACTGACAACTGATATTTGCTATGTCTATATGCCAAATTTTGTGTAAATTTATAACCTTTAGAAATATTCCTATTTCTCTTTTTGATGCTAAGTCATTAGGCTCCAATTTCCCTTAACATGAGCTCTGAGCACTGGGTTGTATTTTTGAAATACCAACATAAAATAAAATAGACTCCTCCTAAGAAATATAGATCACCACCTTTTCATTGCAGACTTATTCCAACAGTCTTATGTCTAAAGGATAAACAAGGACAATAGCATTACAGCAGGGTAATGAAAGCAGCCACTGTAGTGGAGAATTTAGACCAACAGAATTATGTATTTGATCTAGCGTGACTAAGGAGAGTTACATTTAAGGCTGTTGCTGAACCTAAATTCTTGAGATAATACCTGCAAATGCTCAGCAAATCTGTATAGAGTGATCCTACTGCAGCAGTTATTTATTGCTCAAGAGCTACCACACTGCAAGAGAGCAGCAGGAGTCCATGAGAAGAAGAACCATAACCTGACTTGTACCATGGGATAGCACCTTGGGGTTTCACTGTATTCTGCAGTTTAATTCAAGGTTTTGGGACACCTGTGAGCATGCAGGAGATTTTACCCCTTCTGAAAACACACAGCAGTGGCAGTAGTCTTTCTGCAATAGCTTCCAAACAGCAAATACTCTGCATACCCTGATAATTCTTTGTCTACTTGATTTGTAATTTTATTGTTAAACTCATAGCACTTTTTAATGTAGTATCTTTCTAAGATGTTATGCGATATTAAACTGTTTATGGTAGAAATTGTATGGGTTATTGCCAATGAAATTATAAAGGTTATGTGCATTTCATGAAATACCCTAGTTTAAAGTGCAATGCCTCTACTGCATCTTTCCAAGCACTGTAGTGTTATTAAAGGTACATAGGACACCACAACTGAGAATGCCAGTAAACTAGATATACAATATATCATTTCAGGTACTACTTCAGGTAGTTTATATCTCCACAATTCTCCTGTGCAGTGGTTTTTCAAATCTACTCCTCATGCAGTTATTATATATAATAAAAAAAAAATTAAAAAAACCCACCCCTCTACCATCTACTATTTTCTTGCAAAAGTCAAGTCTGATGAAGCCAAATATCTTTGACTAGCCTGTAAAATACCAAAATTTAAAAGATTGTGCTGTATTTAAGAAGCATAAGACATGATTTTCGGGAACTGGTTTCCTGCCTACCAATACTACCTCTGGCTTCTTTCTATTTGTCAAGACATCAGTGACGATAAGAAAACCAAAAGAATAGTCCCTAGCATCATATTAGTAATACAAGGAGTCTGCAAATACTTGACAGCTGCCCATAGTCTTTCATGAAACACTAGATATGAATTTTTTTTAAAAGTTGCCAGGACAGCATTATTGTCATTGAATTACACTTACCTTATTAAACTCAGTGGAGCTGATGAGAAGAATGAGCTAGGACATATAGTGCTCCTCCAAGAAGCACGCTTATGATATAAACACCTCTGAAAAGATGCTATATTAAATTTTACTGCTGCATTCGTTTAATCATAGTATAGGCATAGGGTATGTGATATGCAGTGAGGCAATTTTCAGAGACATTAATTTACAGTGCAAATCGATTTTGAGGATTGTGGTTTGTATTCATTTTCTTGTTTAGTAAATCCTTCACACCTCAAACTGTCTTTCTTGCTTCTGTGGGATTATTTAAGAAGGATTTTCAGTCTATACAAAGTGTGCAGAATGTGATGATTTGAGAGTTACTTCTTAAACCCATAGCATTATATTCAAAAAGAGCCCAAATGCTGCTTCCCTGTTTTGTTTCCTCCTCCTCCTTTTTTCCCTGCTGATTACTAGTGAGGTTCTCTCAGAGACAGATATCATACTGCCATACACCCTTAAAGATGCATAGAAAAATAACAAATATCTCTTATAAAAATAAAATGAAATAGTAAAGATATACATATAAATTAAGACACAAAAAGATTTTAGAAAACAAGTTATCTTCATAGATTACTGAGTGGTTTTTCAGTTAAACTGTTCCAATTCCCAACCCCCACAAAGCCCACATGTATTTATAAAATTACATCATGTGTTAATCTTTTAGAATCCTCATCCATGGCAACTTAGAATTACTTCATCTTCAAAGACATGACACATTATTATGTCTATACTATAAGAAGGATTATGAGGTAGTTAATGTTGCATTATGAATGTAATATGAAACACCAATTAACAAACAGATCGGTCAATGTAAGCATAAAAGAGTTTCTATATTTTTTAAGGAAGCAAATAAACAGGATTTCTTAAATAAATAGATAAATACCGTAGAAAGATACTCCTGTGTTTTGCAGATAAACATTCAGTTTCATTTCTCAGTTTACTTTCTCTTGATATAATGAGCCTACATTATTTACCAGGAAGATTCTTTGTCATAATATTCCTTTGGTTTTGATTGCCATTTACACAAGTAGAGTTACAAACATATTTAATAATTTAGTGGCTGAATACCATGACTGAGCAGTATTTGTTAAATGGAAGAATAAAATTCAATCACGATTAAACATGTTTATACAAGTTGATTTTGTTTCAAAAGCATGTGGTTATTCTAATAAGAAACTGAGTTGGATGCACAAACGTACCATTATCCAAATACTTTCTAAAGTAACTTAGCTCAGAGAAGAATGCCATTTTCTACACCAGCAGAGCATGTAATAGTTTGTCATTACAAGCAAACTTTACTTTACACAGGAGTTCACTGCAGTTCCTTGAGAGCTTGCTTTATTCCAAGAAAAATGGACCACACTTTTGCACAATACCCTACTGACGGGTTGTCTGCTTGTTCCTACCCGCTTTTGACCATTACCTTGGAATAATAAAGATAAAAGAACCATCCTATCTAAAGGAAAAGTTAAGAAGCCCAAGTTTACTCTAAATGCAAAACTGTAGCCACCTGCTTAAAACAGACATCTCAAAAGTATAAAATGTACATTCATATGCAGTTAATAGCACAGAGTTGTTTCAAACAGTATCCTCAAAAATTACTTTCATCAGTCATTTAATATTTCTGGACAGTATTAATTTAATTAATGCAGTTGGAAGAAATAGTCTGAAGCATGAATTATATCCCTAGCACAGTGGATATTCTGTATTATTAAATGACTATTGCTCATTACAAGGCTATTAAAACTGGACTAATGCCTGCCATCCCAGTAACAAACACTTGCATCAGCCAAAGTCCTTGGGAAGCCTCCTTCGGGAGCTAACAGCGTACACACTCCTCCCATTCACTGGTATAAAACTCACTTCTAGGCTTTAAAGTTCAATTGGAAGGTTTAGAGACCAATTGTGTTCATATTCAACATTATAATGACCCCACTCTTCTAAAAGGCAATATTGTATACCCTCTTCTTCATCAGAACAGTATTTTAAAATATTCTTTTTGTAGTTTATCTTATCCTTGAAAATGTGCCATGACAATAGAACTGAATAATGAATTATAATATATAGCACCTGCAAAAGCACATTTAAAAAACAAAAATAAATATGGACTTCAAGTCAATTTTTATGAAGTCTCAGAGTTATATCGCAATTTATGAAGTCATAATTTGTACAAACAGCTAATCTTAACCTCCTTCCATACCTGTCATCCAGAGCTGTTTTTTCCTCATCATGCTTATTCAAAAATTGCAACCTCCTCCAGGATCTTTTGGCAGTAGGTTCTACCCATTGTGGTTCCTTCACATGAACGAGCTGGGGTGAGGGTGTAGGGAAGAGAAAGGTTCCTTGAGAACTGTGAGGTTTTTTAGTGCTGCCATTTTGACAAATAGCTGTGATGGTTGTCACCTAGAACAGTGACCTAGTATGAAACTCATGTCACCCACCTTATCTTTTAAAAGTCAGGATTTACGCAATGATGTTTGTTTTGCCTAACTCCATACTCAGCACAGGAATGTTTTCAAAGGATGTGCAATCCACATCCAAGACANTGAGGGTGTGGGGAAGGGAAAGGTTCCTTGCTTCCATTTTGTCAAATAGCTGTGATGGTTGTCACCTAGAACAGTGACCTAGTACGAAACTCATGACACCCACCTTATCTTTTAAAAGTCAGGATTTACGCAATGATGTTTGTTTTGCCTAACTCCATACTCAGCATAAGAATGTTTTCAAAGGATGTGCAATCCACATCCAAGACAAGTACCTATAGATGACAGGTAGATACCTACCTGTCACTTCAGCACTTAATGCAACTACCATCAATTTTAGATTAAAATCAAAGATAGGTAAAACAGATTCTATCCCTAATAGCACACAACAAAAGCTTTAAATCTGTTTCTATTATTTTGGTAAATTGTGATACTTTGCATATAACTGTGAAGTGAAATATATTCATTTTAAATCTTCATGAAATTTGTGCAGAATGAATTTAAAGCTTGTGGGAGCTGCTTGTGCTCCTGCTTGTTCTTTCAGAATTGGTATAGGCTAAGGGCACAAACACAGTCACTGTACCCCTCGGAGAGCATATGGCAGTATTTACGGCAACAGTACATCCAATGACTTTCAGCTGCCTCATCCACACCTGAAAGTCCCTAAAACTAGATTAATTTCAGGTGCAGCCTACAAATGAACCACTAAAAGCTAATTTGTCCTGTCTGGTGGGACAGTTCATACCTTGGTCCTTTTGCTAACCACACGTTCTTATTATTAGTAGCCTGCTATGATGTGTCACTATAGCACTTACCAATATGTTTTCCAGTTTTCTTACACCAATTACAGTTTACAGTGTCAGTAGAAGCTATTTCTCTGGGAGCTATAAAGCATGATGGAGCTGAGCACATAGCATGTGTCAGTAACTCAGGAGGCCGTGTGCTCCTGCAAGAGCCTTGGGCTCTGTGTTCACTGAATATTTTAATACAGAATCTGTGACCTGAGAGCTCAATAAAGTACTTTTTAAAGAAAAGCATCAAATCAAATAGCAAGAACAGGAAGTATTACACTGTCACAGCAATACATAAACATTATCAAAAAAAGAAAATATATCCCAAAACTTAGGGTGCATAAGCATACTTAAAGGAGAATTTGAGGAGATGGGGAAAAAAAATGGGATTTCAAATTAATTAAAACAGGTTGTTTTAATGGGTTGTTCCATACACCTTGATGAATATTAAAACACATACTGCTGTTTGGCCTATAGAAGAGTATTTTTTTGCGCTCTTACAAACTTAAGGAGTATTTTGACAGCTCAGCACAATACTGAATACCTACTACTGCTTCTTTGGGAGAGTTTCCTCTTTTCATGTAGAGGCTTATAAATTGTAACTTGCAAGCACCTACCACACATATAAATCATCTGATTCATTAATACATAGCTGAATATAAACCAAGGCAGTATTTTACTGAACAGATAATTAATTTGTCATGGACAAAACATATACTACCCAACAACTTTCTAAATGTTGCCTAAATTTTCAAGCTAGTAAAATACCTAATAATTATAAAAGCCAATCAGGAACCAAAGGTTTTAGAAAGCAAGTTAGAATAAGACTGTTCCTATCTAGGCCACTTTTTATCTTTTCTAGCTAATACTGAAAATGCACTTATTTCTCACATTATTATGGCAAGAGCAAACATTAAAATGGACACAAGCACTTTACCAACATACAAGCAATTAACTTATTTCTATACAAATACCAGTGCCATCTTACCACATAGAAAGCAGAAATCTTCTCTCTGATGTTTCTCTATCTTCAAAACTGACACCAGTTTTCTTATAGCCATTGTAGCTACTA
>VWPW01010895.1:0-26513 GCA_013389825.1 Crypturellus undulatus
TTTTGCAAACACGCAAAGGAATTTCCACTTTATTAAGTGAAAAAGCGGAGCCCTTCAGCGTGTCACTTGGACACTATCGTGACACGCACGGAGCAAGAGCCTGCAGAGATTAAATCCAGCATATGGGAACAAAGGATATAGAAATTGCCAAGAGAAACATTAACTTTTCTCAAACGGACGACCGCTTGACACTGGTTTAACCATGCTCATTTGCATACAATGCACATGTTGCACAAAGCAGGCAGATTTACAGCAAAGGGATTAGCTGCACAAAGCAAAGTGGGGCACAAAAATGAAATTTGGGGGGTCATGGGACTTCAGGTCCCCAAGGACTTTGGCTCTACCCACCTGCACCCGGGCAGCAATGGTGCAGAAGTTCCTCCCACACATGCAGAGCTCCCAAATCCGCCATGACCAACTCGGTCTGGGGTGAAACACGCTCGACGTTTTTGTCCCCTCCTTGTTCACAGTCGCAAGCTCCAGGCAGCTCCACTTTAGTCCCCGGGGAGCCCGGCCGTTCTCAACCTCCAGCAGTTGCCGCGGCCGCGACCCGGGGAGCGCTGGGATTTAATCCTCCTCCTGAAACGCTTCCAAGCGGGATTGGGGCTGCCAAGGAGGAGTCCGCGTTCCTCCTTTTCTATCACCCTTGACTATACGTCTTGCTGGCTGCATTACTGTAACAGAAAGACCTGAGCGTTTGGATGCGAGAAGCTTGTCCCCTCCGGCCCAAACCCCCCGATCCAGGTTCCTGCAGAGCATCAAAGGATTCAAGTGAAAATAAGGACTTAGCTCTAAAATGGGACCATCGTTTTCCTACAGAGCATTAAAGCTGGCTTTATATCTTCCCGGTAGGGAGGGAAGGTCAACCCGGTGGCACTTGGGACACACGGAGCAGAGCCTGGAATGGAGGCTCCTGCTCAGCACCCGCTGGGGAGCTGGAGAGGTGACTCCCAAACCTCCTGCTCTCACCTCCCCGAGATGCTGAGGGAGGAGAACCCAACCTTGCTGAGGGATGCACAAAATCCCTTCGTGCCTTCCGGCTTCCAAGGACAAGCTTCCAAGGACAAGTCCAGCACAAACAACATCCACAAAACACTACTGTGCGATTCCCACTTCCGCAGCATTTTTAAACAGCTGTCTGCAACAGAATAAACAAATATATTTTTTGTTTAATGCCTCCTAACACATTTTATCCAAGAGATCTGGAGTGGCGCCTCCTGGGGGGAACAAGTTGCCTTGGGGAGAGGGACGGGACCACATTCCACTTATGTCTGCCCAGGCTGGGCAAGGAGCTGCCTAAGAGTCAGGTTTGCAGTGCAGATGCAGCTACTCTACTAATTGTCCAAAAAGGCATGATTTTCACATGATCTCTCATGTCGATTTAAAATACCTAGGGAGTACTGACTGGCTATTCAGGTTCCTTCCCAAAAACTGGCCTAAAAATTTCACCCCCTTCCATTAGATCTGTCTTTCCTGAGGTGTCCAAAACTAGTCCTCTTGCCCCAAATAAAGATATTAAATTCACCGCCAGAATCACAGGCCGCTACATGTGCACAATGCTCAGCAGGACCCGGCCATGGCAGCACAAACAGGACTATTTACACGGCTCAAACACGGGGTCAACACCAACACCGAGTGGAAACATCTCAACTTGCCATCAGAATGAAACATGCACAAAAACCCCTCCACTAAGCTTCAAGTTGGCTTTTAATCTAGTTATTACATGACAGGGCTTTTTTTTTAATCTTAGAAAAGAAGCCCTATTTGTTTATTTGTTTATGCTCTTTCAGAATAAATCTAGGAGGAGGTCCAATAAATTCCAGATGACATCCAGACTGTTCTCTATTTGAATTTCTCTAGCCCTTTCTTTCAAAACCAATTTAAACGAGTTCAATCTCCCAGAAAAAATATCAAGATTTTACATCCCTGATGGAAGCCATGGACCCTCAGTTTTTGAGGTGCTGGTTGTGGGTGAGTTGAAGCCAACGAGGTTGTTTTAAATGGGCTTCATCAAGTTAATCCCAGGTCGAGTCAACCAAAGCAGCTGCCCCGGAGAGACATTTTCATCTCCAGTGGCCGATCCTGCTCCTTTCTATAAGCAAAAACATTTGGTGATACAGGAGGGCGAAGGAAAGTTTTCCCTCTGTGTCTCCTCGCACCAAGGTCCCCACAAGGCCATACAATGATATGGGCAATTGCATTAGGGTTTTAATGCAACTAGACTGAGGGCTCGGTCCTGCAGGCTTGGAAATAAAATATTAACAGTAATAAAATCTTTGCTTAGTCTGTTTCTACATCTGCAAACAGACTACAAAGGTTTTGTTTGCTCAGGACTGCTGCTTTCTCAGTATTCATGAGTTTTGGCCCAAGCTGTAGCTACTTCAAAGGCAATCGATAGGGCTGAGACTGAAAACAAAGTTGAAAAGACAGAAACAAAAAAAAAATATAAAAAAAAAGCTGGCATTTCAGCAAGAATTCCCACTTAGCAGGATCTCCTTGGGATCTCAGAGCTAAGTGCAAACTGCTTCCCATTTATCTTGTCGCATCCTTTCGATGCATCACGTTATCTGCCATAAACCAGTCCACATGGTAGTTTTGGCTTCATAAACCATCAAGAGTCAAAAAATGTAAACCAGACAGCCATTTCCTAGGCACTCTCTTTACAAGCCCAATATTTTAATTTACAAGCTCTCGTTTCTGAATGAAGGACAGTGTTACACTAACAAGGTTCTAACCACGTATCCGAGGAGAATTCCTGCCAGTGCCAGTGTTGTCCAAAGACCTCTACAAATATCTTCATCTGACCATCTCCTCAAAACACACGACTTCAAGACAGGAAAAAAAAAAAATCTAGTTAAAAAAAGGAACTGGTGAATATCTCTTTCTGCAACTGGCTTTAGCATGCAAGCAGAAGGCTGATGATGCTCAAAGACAGCTACGTTCTCAGCTATTTCTGGATGAGTTTTTATTCTCCTCAGCTGAACAGCATAAAAGCAGGGCACTATCCCAATGTACGGACCCACGTGCAAAGGAGATGGGCTGCTGACTCCAAGTTTCTGGTCTCTGTCTCTCCCAGGCCCCCCAGGATCCAGCTGCGGGATGCAGCACGTACAGCAAGGACCACGCCAGCTAGAGAGGAGGAGATGGGGAAATACCAGGAATGAGGAGGCAAAAATACTGGAAAAAGGAAGGTCCACCCAGGAGTGTTCTCTTTCCCTGGGGAGACCTCCCACGATGGCAACCATCTATCTGGAGGTTTTTGAAACCACCGAGACAGCACAGATTTCAGCAAATACTGGGATTTCTCCAAGCTCCAGTTTAACCAGCTGAATTGCATCTCCACCCACAGCTCCAACCATGGACAGAACCAAGGAGCCTGTTGTGATGGATGAGCTCATGGGTATTACAGCTAACAGGAAGAGATTGAAGATTTCAGAACATCCCAGCAATGCAGGAGCCATCTGCTTGTGGGGGCAGTTTCTGATGGGCCCTCTGGAGAAAAGAAAAAGGACACCACGAAGCCCTCTCCTCGGGGCTTTGGCCCCATCACTTCCAGAAAAGCTTTGAGGGCCATACTACAAACAGCAGTTTGCAATATTTTTATTTTTCAAGCTTTTTTCTTGCATTGCACAGCCCTCCTTTGCATGAAAGCAGTGTCCCAGCACCTGCACCTCCTCCCAGGTACAACACCTACCTGGAAGGGACCAGAGATGCAACCACAGGGAACGTTCAAGAGAGGGAGGGAACACTGGGAGCTCTTACAGACACTGTGGGGACACCAAGTTGTTGCAGACTTAGTCAAATTCCTCCACAGCTGCATGCAGCAGGTAGGAAAGCTGACGGAGTCAAATATCCATAAAGATTAATTTCCTGCCCTGTAGCGGAGACGGCGCTGACTGCCTAGCTTTAATAAAACAATGAGCACGTCAGCCAGATCATAAATTGGTTTAAATGCTAGAAAAATTACCCGTTGGCTCACAGGGTTCAGTGCACACCGAGCTGCCTTCCATGGACATGAATCCATCGCTCTCAGATAGGAATGCAGAGCTTGGAGCGGTGCAGCCTCTCTGGGTACCCACAGCCACAAGGGAAAATGGGGAATTCCCATAATCTGGATGAATAGCCTGGAGCTATTCATTGCCCTTGAACATCTCCCTGATGGGCATTTTAAATAGGAAAATAAAAAGTTCCTCACTTGACTTGGAAAAAAAAAACCATGGCCAGTTCAAGTCTTTTCATGCCATGACAACCTCTTCCAAGGCTACAGTCCCAAACAATATTCCTGCTATAGAGTCACCTCAATTCCCTTACTCCATAAAGCCCCTATGACTGCATTTATTGCGTTGGGACATTTTTCATCAGCCTTGGCACATACTGTAATGCAAAGGTATTAAAATAATGTTAAACCACTGCTACTTATGGCTTATCACAAGAGAAATATTTCAGCATTGTAAAATATTAGATGTGTCAAATGAGCACTTGACTAAAATGTATGAATAACACTATTCTCACTTCTCAATGGAAGTTAAATACAGCACTTACACTGAATTTAATCCTTGGAATTCCTATAGAGGTTTTCATTTGAAGAGCCCAAAGATCTTTAATACAAAACTGTTACTCACCTCATATAGATAGAGAACACAACTCCTAAACATTTGAGCCTGTTAGCCAATAAAAGCAGTCGTGGCCGGGGATGAAGTCAGTAACATAATGAAGAATTTCCTGGTTTCCAGTAGAATAGGTGAGACTCCTCCTGGATATTAGCTGACTTGCATCCTCCCCTGCTAGCAAACTTTAAGAACCAATATAGACCTCTCCCACTCATAAAAATCTAGCTACAAAATGTTTGAAAGCAAGCAAAGTCCTTCCTTCCTTTAATTCATACCCAGGCACCAGAACACGTCTTTGTTCTGTAATTCTGATTGCTGAACATCAAGGGCAAATTCTGCAGAAAGCGCTTCATCTTTTTACATTTATTTCCTCCATCTGCATGAAACAATCCCGTATCATTCAGCTGATACATTGAGGGCATGTCACGATACCACTGCTGAAATTCCCAGGTTCTGGAAGAGGACAGCCTTGTCCTAGGTTGCGTTTCCTTCGGAGAAAACAAACAGTCAATCACTGCTTCGTCTACAGTACCAAGGACTTGATAGAAAGCAGATGTGGTTTCTGAGTGAGTATTTGGACACACACACACACAGAAATACCTAAAAGTTCTTCAGTACAATGATTAGGATTTTCCAATAAAAACAGTATTAAAACTGAGAACATCCTGAATTTTGTCCAAGAAAAAGGTCTTTTTTTTTCCTGCTTTCTTTCAAAACAGAAAGAAAGCTTCAGGGACAAAGAACATTTCCAACCGGAATGTCCTGCTCAAGTGACTTCACCAGGTGAACGCTCAAGACCCCAGCAGATGGGGTCAGTGACGCATCACGTCCAACACATCACCTCCCTTCTCCCATCATCTCTTCTTCCTCCAGCAAATCCCAGCTACTCCATGGGCACTTTTCCAGGTCCACTGGATCCCCCCGGAAAAAAAAAAAAAAAAGTCATCAGAAAAAAAGACTGAACTTTCTGTCTCCCCTATTACCGATTATGAAGGAAATTAATCCTTTTCAAATAAAGTCAGAGCAGCACATGGGCTGCTCAGAACACTTTAATAAGATGACCACATTGAATTGATTTCCAACTTGAAGGCAATATGCGTCCACATTTTTTCCTCCATAACAGCAAAGATGAACAGTGACAAACATCTACCCTGCATGAGCTGCACGTAAAAGATAAAAATAATAATAAAAAAGACTTAGCTGGAGTTAATCGAAACTCATCTTCATACCGATGTGAAATGGGGCCTTTATTACGGACATTTTTCTTTTTACCTTCAATTGATTATGGTTTCTTTGCTATTTAAACACTAGCTTTGAGCCACATGTGCGTCTACATCAGCTTATCTGCTGCTTTCAACTTCTACGAGCCCCTGTTTTTACTCAAACAGGAAAGAATACAGAATGTTCTAGTTAAAGTCTATTTTTGAATATAATAAAGCTATGCAATCCTATTTCCATTTTCTGGTGTCTCCAACAAACAGACCATCCCAGCTCATTAGGACGACAGCTTCTTGGCAATCAAGTCATTTTTCATTGTGACTATAAGAACTTCTTGCATTAATCTCTGGGATAGTTTGCAGACCCATGTGCTTAACACCAAACAAAGGGACCCAGCGCTCTGTCATTGGCGCTCCTCCCTGCCTCGCTCGTGTTTGCTGGGGACGAACTCAAGGAAACCAAAGTCGGAAAAATCAGTCTAAACGCGGCTACCCCCTGACGCGAGCAGGTCTGCAGCCCCACGCACCCTCTGCGGTTTCCGAGCTGTTGAGTCGATGAGTTTCTTCTTGCTTTTTTGGTACTCGGGAGCGAGGGAGACGCACATGCTTCTTGAATTTGCCCTTTTCTTCTTCAGCAGACTTGGAAGCGGGTTCGGAGAATGAAGCTGTAATCAGCTTCGCTGCTGCTTTCTCCGGGATGCTGCACACCACAGCGGGGTCCCACCTCCAGGCAGAGCTTGGAGGGATGGAAGCAGTGCCAGTGACGACTGGTTAATATTAGGTAGTAATAAAAACGCTCATATTAACCACCGTGCTCAGCATCACCACGTACACGTGTTCACCATACAACCTGCGGCTAGAGGGAGGGCAGCACCTGCAGCCCAGCCTGGAGGAGCATCGCGGGCTCCAAAACCGACCTGTCCCTCCCTGCTCGCTTCGCCAGAGCACCACCGAGCCACTCGTCTTGCTTGATTGCTTTTTTAATTGTAACGAGGCTATTAATGCACTCCCAGACAAAATAAACGCAAGATTGAGTAAGTGCATTCAACTCCTCCAATTCTTCTGGTGGCTTCAAGAGCTGCCAGCGCCTCTCGAGCCCTGACTGGACCTCAGGAACGCAGGTCTTGGTGCTCCAGCTGCTCCCTGGGCCTGTTTTCCCTTGGACACTGCTTGGACACTGCTCAGACCCCGTTACTCGCTGCTGCTAAGTACCTGGTAAAGCGCAGGCTACACTCCCTTTGCAAGGGTATTCAAGCAGGACATGCTATTTTAGCACGGGATCAAAGGAACTGCCCTTCCTAAGCTCCCTCTCCATGGATTTTCTACCTCCTATCCCTGTTGGAGAAGGAAAACCCACATGGCAAATGCTTCTTTTCACCAACTGGAAAAAAAATGATTCTCTAACTCATAATTGCACACGGTAGGTGCTCCCGATGGAGAACAACTGACAGTTGGGGTTTGTTCGAACAAATACATTAGTCGCTGCTCCAAATGTGCTTGCTACGGCGTACGCCGGCATGGAAACAGGCCGTAGGAGTGCCTCAGAACCACCTCTATGCATGCAAGCAACCTCCTTGATTCATTTTTTGAGCAAAGGACACTGTTGGGTTGCTCCCTGCAACGGGCAACTCCTTGCAAAGTTGCTCCTTGCACGAGCGCAGCGAGGTCCCGGCACCCCCGGCTGCAACAGGATTCAATTCCTTCCCCTCCAGCTGGGAGGGAACATCTCTTGCAAAATGTTATTGAAATAATAAAACATTTCAATAAGGGCGCAGCTGCAGAGCAGCAGTGCTAGCAGTACGCACCGAGTTAAAGACCCTGGTAGACTTTTACGAGTCTGCTAAAAGAATAAAAAAAAAGAAAATCCTTCGCAATTCCGAAGCGTGCAGACACGCATGCAAAGCAATAATCCCTGAGCACCCGCTCCAGGAGCAGCTGGAAATGTAAATAAATAAATCTCCAGTCAATGCAAACAGTGCAGCTGAGCACCCTATGCACCGATGGGCAGCAGGCATGAGCCCGCGGGGACGTCCCAAGGGCCACCTGAGCAAGTCCCCAGCTTGCAGAGTCCCTACAGATGCAGGTGGGTGGATAGGGCAATATTTTTAATTAGGAATGTGCTAGGAGTGACAGGCAGAGCTAGAGTGGAACCTCCACATACCTGGCCCTGGACAGACACAGAGCAAGGACCCTGTCTTGGCACGAGAGTTTTTATAGCTCCTTTTTCTTTTTTTTGCACACAAGCTATGCCAGAGAGGGAGCTCATGCAGTCTCCCTTCATCCCCTGCACCTTTGCCCTATCTTTTTATCCAAAATACGCAGAAAAGTAGATTTTCATGAGGACGGACCAAGCTGCTGAGCAGACATGGGCACAGCGGGACAGGCCGGCGGGTCTCAATAACCCCTGCGCCGCCTCCTGCCCGGCCCGGTGAGGAGCTGCAGATGCCCAGCTCTATTTATCTACCCCCTCGGAAGCTTTAAACAAAGGAGGAAGGGTGGTCTCGCTCCGGGGATTAACCGCAACAGGGAGGTCTCCTGCTCCCCAGCTTTGCATGGGCCAGGGAAAGCTGGGGAGATAACTAAGATTCCCTCAATCGCTACAGCCAAATATTTGCAAAATAAGAGCCGAACGCTCCGGGGTTTTGTGCTGTACCTAAGCGGAGAAGTCCCTGCTCACCATTAATTGGGGAGAAACGGCCAGCAACTTAGTTATGGGGTAACAGAGATGGAGCAAAGACATGAGAGGCCAGAGCTGAGGTCATTCCCGTTGCTTTCTGCCCAAATTCAGCACCATCGATTCTGCTTTTTGTAAATGCACAGAATAGGGAGGAAAGCAGGGCTGGGAGACGGCGATGCCCGGCACGCAGACCCTGTTCCAGCGACCTGAGAAACCTCTACAACCTCTGCCAGCTTCCAAGCTGATCCCGCACAGCCAACTATCAGGGAAATGCTGCACAGACTCGGCGTGCTGGGAAGGAAATGAAAGAAAAACCAGAAAAAAAGCAAGCTTTGATTTAAAAGAAAAAAAAAGTTACATATACAAACACACCACATACACAGGCGAATTTTGGTGCAAGATGTTATATACTTGATTGCAGTCTGGGTCTGTAGCCTCCAGCACTCACATTTCTAAAGCAACCGCTGCCAAAGCGTTTCCCAACCAAGAGTGAGGAACCACGGGTCTTGCAAAAAGGTGCTGGAAAAAATCAGGGGTTTAATAGCTGCTTCCTTACTTTTCCTGTGATTTTCCATGCTACGATGACTAAGGAACAAGAGATGAATCCTGACACGTCATTGAGATCAGGAAAGCAGGGACTGATGTGGCACCCAAAGACCCAGGGGAAGTGGGAGCTCCCACACGCACCTGNCAACGTGGGCACCCAAAGACCCAAGGGAAGTGGGAGCTCCCACACGCACCTGGACTTGGGGTCCTACGTCTGCATTTCAAGGACCCTGTGGGACTTCTGCCCAGTGCAGAGACCACAACTGAAAACCTTCAATAAGCGCTGCAGCCCCGGCTTCCAAGATGAAACCAAATCACAGCAATTTCATTTCCTGGCACAATTTTGTGGGAAAATAATAGCATTTCCTCTGCAGTTTTATTGAAAAGTAAGTTCAAATTCAAGAGCAACAAATAAACCAAAAACATTCATGGCTCCAGAAGAAAAGAGAACCTAACCTGCATCTCCTCTGCCTTTATTAACCTTGAAGCTTTCTGTCTGCTTTGGCAAGGATGTATATTTACAGAAACAAAACAAAGCAAAAAAGAAAACAAGAAAAGAAACTCAAGGAAATGCAGTGATTTATGCTCCCAATAAAAGCTGAAGTTGGAATCTGCAAAAACTTTACAAAATACATAAAGAGCAAGGCAACGAAGAGGGGGAACTGTTCTAACCTCTCCTTTTCCTCCTTGCAAAGCAGCTATTTCCACAGTAAGAACTGAGGGAAACCCGATGTGTCCTCCTGCAAAGCAAAGTGGCTTCTCAAGGGTCTGTTTCTGCTCCGATCGACAATCAGATACTGGAAACCCAAACAAATTGCTGTGAAAACTTGAAAGGCTGCGGCAAGTTGTTCTCACTGCTTCTATCTCACAAGCAGGGAAACAGAAGGAAAGAGCAAAGCAGCCACTTTCCATTAATTTTGTCGTCCTGTCAGATAAATAGTCGATATTTCAACAATCTGCATCCTTGGTACGACCAGAGTTCTGTGTTGTGCAAACAGGGATGTAAAATGCTGCTCTCCAATGGCATTGGAGTCCTTAATTTTGCTTAAATTATAAGAATACTAGAACAGCCTTCTGTTCTGCCTTCTGTATTTCAATATATGGAGCATTTTAGAGAACACTTAGAACATTTGGAAAATATGGGGGGTGAATCTCACTATGAAATGAGGTACCGTATTTCCCATCCTCTCTTTATTTTTCCTGAAGCTTTCAGATTCTTTTCTTAGTAATCCATCAAGTAGTTACAGACACAACTGTAGAGCCAGTTCTTTAGAAAGTCTACATTATTTCCCTTTCTATCACCACTTTTTCCCCCTACCCTACATGTCAATCAACTACTCCTAATCCTTTTCAGCTGGAATATAAAAATTTAATCTATTTTAGTGTAATGACTCTAAGCATTATGCAAACCAAGCCCGGGCCTGGTTTACATTAGCTGCCATTATAATTTATACTGGAGGTATTGAATTTGTCCCCAGACACGCACACACGAGCGACGATACAGGTTGAGGAAGGTACCAGCTCGCAGCTAAAAGGAGCCCTATGGAGCACGTGGGGACAGTCCTGGCTGTTTCTGCTCCTTTCCAAAGATTTTCCACTGCTTTTTTCTCCCCAAGGTGCCTATTTATTTTGCAGTGAGACTTTGATCGCTAGCTGCAAATTCTTCAGGCTTGGACCAGCAGCAAGAACCCACGACTTGCTGATTTTATGAGCTAGTTTTAACTAGCTTTTGTTCCTCCACCTTTCAAATGCCTTCACTCATCCATGGCTACTTCAGGTGAAGATACTTCTAGTTTTTCTACTTGAGCAGGCATTTTTTTCCTATTTCCATCAGTCTTCATGGCAACAGCTTTAGATATATCAGAACCAGACTCATTACACACGGAGCATCCGGGGAGCAGCCTCTGGGACAAAGCCACGCATGTAATAGCAACAGAAATCCACCTTTACAGGCTTTGAAGATTTGTAAGTACTAAAAACAACGCAGCTGGTAAGAAATAAAATAACATGGATTTGGAGAGATGCTCCTTAGCATCCGACTTGCCCAGGAAACCACTCTCGTAGTATCCAAGCACTTTCCATGATTTCCCTGAAAAGCAGAGAGAAAAAAGAATAGTTTTCCAAGTCTTCTTTAAAGGGAAGAAAAAAAAAAAAAAAGGATACAGATAAGCACATATTAGAGTTTTATCACACGCTGCAAGAGAAATGCCAGCGCGCCGGGTAAGTACATTCCGGGGAGGCTGCCCGCAGCTCCCGCCGCTTATCACGGCGCCTTTCCACATCGCAGTAATTGCGCTTTATTCCGAGCGGCGGCATCTGGCCGGGCTCAAGCCTCGGCAGCAGGAGCAGGCGCTGCTGGAGAGGCCATCAGTGAGCAGCACCTCATTTATCTCAGGCTCTGTGACTTGATATGGAGGGAAAAAGGTCTATTAACAGCTGGGTTTTGGGGTGAAGTGTCCCGTTCTGAGGAGTATCAGGCAGCCAACCAACTCGAGGGCGGCTGGAAACGCTCCCACCTCTAATGTGGCCCACCTAGGAAGAGCCAAAGGCTCCGGCTCGCGGCTGCGCGGTGACACTAATGCCACCAAGTCACCCCGGGACCAGGCTGCGGCGATGGGCTCCGAGCGGACCGGGAGCGCGCGGCGGCCCCGCTCCTCGGGAAGGAGGATGCGTTGGGAAGGGCGGCTGGCTCCCGGCCAGCTGCGTCGCCTGTAATCAGATTATACAGTAGTGACTTCAGAAATCAGAAGCATGTTTATTATCAGGCACTNGGAAACGCTTCCACCTCTAACGTGGCCCACCTAGGAAGGGCCAAAGGCTCCGTCTCGCGGCTGCGCGGTGACACGAATGCCACCAAGTCACCTCGGGACCAGGCTGCGGCGGTGATGGGCTCCGAGCGGACCGGGAGCGCGCGGCGGCCCCGCTCCTCGGGAAGGAGGATGCGTTGGGAAGGGCGGCTGGCTCCCGGCCAGCTGCGTCGCCTGTAATCAGATTATACAGTAGTGCCTTCAGAAATCAGAAGCATGTTTATTATCAGGCACTAACCAGACTGACATTAATTTGGGCGAGCTAAGCTAAAACAGTCTTTCCGAATCGCTTGCTGATGCGGATCACATTGACTTAGGGAATATGAGTCTTTCTGCTAAATTACGCTTGGGGAATGGTGGCGGTCACGGCCTCTTTCGCATTTGCGATTATGAGAGTCTTCCTGCGAGAGCATCGACTTACCTTAATTAAATTACTCGGTAAAACCCTCCGCGAGCAGCGCGAGGAGCCGGCCACTTAACCGAGTGCCGGGCACCTCGCTGCAACCTGGAGCTTTGCAAGCACTAACGTATCCGGGGGCAGAACCCACATTACATGAAAAAGGTATTTGGTGTAACTGGTAAAATGTAAAATGGTTTTCCCTGCTTTCTCCATAGGCTCTTTAGACCCCTTATGATCATTACAAATAAGTAAATAAAAATTAGACAGAATTAGAGTGTGCAGCATCCATCAATAGAGCCCAAAAAACACCTTCCAAGCACAGAACCCTCCTTGGACCCAAGGCTGGAGGCTCATTTGCTGCTCATCAGGAGGGATGTGAAAGGGCAATAGGGGGAAAGTGAGTGCAGGGAGGGCGAGAGCTGCCCTAGCACCCGTCTGGGGGCAGCTGTCCCTGTGCCACGAGGCCACCAGCCGCCCCCGAGGACACCCAGGCTGCTAAGGGCAGCCCGAGGGCGCTGGGCACTGCACTCATCTCATCATGTCCCTGCCCTTCCGCTTCCAAATAGGACATAAATAAATAAAAGGAAATGTTATCGTTACCTCGAGCACAACACTGAATTTACAAGCAGCATTGGGAAGGCTTTGGGATGACCATGAGCAGATCAAGACCCAATGCTGCTGGAATAAAGTGGGAAGAGCCACACCAGACCTGCACCCGTTTCCTTCAGCCCATTTACAGAGTCCTCCACCACCACAGTTAGAGGCAATTTTGTTTTTTCCCCCCTCTACCTTAAGTCAACTCAGATTTAGAACACTGCATTTCAGTAGCATCTCCCAAGCATTCACTTTCTGAATGGTCCTTTCCTCTCTGCCCTTTACGGCAGTAAGCGAAGACAAATAAAATTTTAACGCCTAGAGTTCATTAGAACAGGCAGAACTAAAGCAACCGCCTTGCGACAACAGGAAAACAAAATTATTCTGCCGATCTTGGTTCAGAGAAAGCCACACGCATTTCCTGCGAACCGCTTCAGCAGACTGAAGGACGGGTACCAACGCGGGCAGCACCAAAATAGACGAGACGAGCACCACATGTCCGGGCTCCTTCCCGAGCCCGCGCCTGCCGGAGCCGGGATCCAGCCGGCCGCGCGGGACATCTGGTTATGCAGCGAGGAAATGCCGGGCATCGCTCACATGTCCAGGCTCCTTCCCGAGCCCGCGCCCGCCGGAGCCGGGATCCAGCCGGCCGCATCCCGGCGGCCGCGCGGGACATCTGGTTACGCAGCGAGGAAATGCCGGGCATCGCTCGCTCCCGGGACCTGCCAGCCTCGGCGCTGCGGGAGCCCTGGAGCCCGACCCGGAGGGCCCTTCGCTAAGGGCAAGGGAATCATCTGCTGCTGCAAAGGGGGGTGGGAAAAAGAACAACAAACCGGGAGGGAAAAAATGTCCCGTGATATTTACACAGCTGTTTTTTTTTCAGGGTGGGGTGTTTTTCAGTCACATGGTTCAAAAAAATTACTATATAAGAAGCATTTCCATTGCTGCAGCAGAAACAAGCTCTGCAAACCCACGGCGTGCGCTGTGCCCAGGTTTGCCGGGCTGCTCCCGTTTGCACTCCAGGGGCATCTTTGGATGCATCCCTCAATGTCACCCCAACGCTCTTGGATGCTTCTAGACAGAGGCCCCAGTTACAGGCTGCTTCATGGTATTTTTGCATCCTTCAATCCCCCATAACCACAAGTGAGCGGCTCCAGCAAATAATCCTTGCAACAAACATCTTTCCCTTCCTCTTAAAAATGTGTTGGATTTACTGAGTAAAAACAGAAATTCTTCAAAAATATGGAGTTATTCAAATGCAAGATAATGTTGAATATCAAATGCAAAATAACGCTGAATATTCTCAGAGTTAAGAGAACACATCTGATTTCACTCTTGCTCGCTAGGAACCAACACCAGCACAACCGCTGCCCTGGGGCTCGCGGATCAAGCGGCCCTTGGGCGCGTTCCCCACGTTAGACACGGCACGAACACGCTCCTGCCCGCCCTGGTTTAAAGGGGGCCCCTCTGCTCCATCACAGAGCGCTCGCACGTCCTTCACATACACATTTTTTAAGTTGCCATCAGGAAATACAATAAAACTCAAGAAATCAGGGTCCAGAGGGAAGCCTGGCTCAGTGTTCCCTTCTCAACAGCCAAGCTTCCAGGTCCATCCCACTCTGCCCAAGGTCTCCTCTCATCACCCGTCCCATTTTGGTCCCCACGTTGTCATCACCCCCTTTGCACAACCGTACATGGGACACCGCAACTACAACCTCCATCAAGGGACTCAAGGAGGCTGCCGTGTTTAGCCGAGACACAACATATGGGATAGATTGCCCTCTACAAACACAACAGGATGGAAATGCGCCCAGTTTGGGCTTTTATTTAGAAACTGTTTAAGCTACAGGACACTGTTGGCATAATAATAATAAACTGACCGTGAATAAACTGATGTTGAACATCAGCAGTTTTGTGGCCAGCGGAAGATCTGGAATAGTTTTCCGCCCAAAGCGCGTAAACGACACAAAAAAATAAAAGAAAGAAAAAAAGTGTTTGGAGATGAAGCTCTACCAGTGTAAGAATAGGATAAAGTAAGTGTGATAATTTGTTGGGAATTGGTCTCAGTGGATCAATCATTTCTAGGCTGTTCCCACCTTCCTCGAGCATTTTTGATGTTGAAGAAGCTGAATTGAGAAGCTCCGTATAGGGAACGTGCTGGATAGTCCATCGTCACCATAGCACAATTGTATCAGCAGCTATAAAAATCCAATCCCTCTTGGTAATTGCCCTTCACATGTGTTCCTGCTTCAGCACAGGAACTGGCTGTCTCCTCAGGGGCGGTTCTTGCTGGATAACTGATTTAAACATCGTTGATGTCAGCCCTTGAGTCGCTCTCCAACCCCAGTGGCATCCCGTCAAACAGGATGCATCAACGCGCAGCGGCTCCGTCCGGAGCGGCACCCAGCGACGTGTCCTCACCACAGGGGAGCAGGAAAGCTGAAGCCATAGGGGAGGATGACATTCCCCAACGCCCATCTTCTCGCTAGATCTCTCTACAGGCGCTGCTTGCTCTCTCCTGGATTAAGCTANGTCCTCACCTCAAAGGAGCAGGACAGCAGAAGCCATAGGGCAAGATGACATTACCCCAACGCCCATCTTCTCGCTAGATCTCTCTACAGGCGCTGCTTGCTCTCTCCTGGATTAAGCTAAATGGGACTTTTTGTACTGTCAGCCCCTTCCAGTTAGGGAATGCTCTTGTGCAAGAGTTTCCTAAAGCTCGGTGCTCTTTCTGGATTATACTTTGATATCAGTGATGACTACCAAACCAGAATCCCAGCTGCTGTTTGGGAAAGGTGCCTATAGCATCCCAGGAAAATCCAAGTTGTATGATATTGCAGCTGCCCATCCTGAAGGCAAACCACAGGATAACTACATGAACTTTCCATATGATGGACATCATCATTAAACATATTGTGTCTGTTTAATTGTGTCACCTTGAAAAAATACTGTTTTTAAAACAATCTTGATAAAGATAACAACACTCTATTTTCTTTACCATACTCTGTTCTTTTACTAATTTGGGGTAATACTATGAGAAATATTCTGCTTTTTAAGCACAGTTCCTTCTCCCTGAACCTTTAAGCACACTCTCGGGCTTGGATCACAAACACAAAATAAATCATTTGAAGAACCACCATACAGACATTTTAAAATAACCTAAAACATTAACATATTTGTTTCCTTAAACGCACACAACCATCTGGGGCTTAAGTACCTGACAGTAGCAATTTAAACAATGTAAAAAGGAACAGATAGTTTTATTTTATGCGTGTCCAGTAACTCATTAATAGAAGACAAATAGATTTTTAACGCATGGCGTAATGGGATTGCCTGCTAGTTTTGAACCCCGCTGAAAAGTTTATCAAAGCAGCTATGGAAAGTTCAAGTTCTTGTAAATGGAAGGAACAGTACTCAGCAGTTCAAGATAATGTATCAGCGCTTTAATAAGCCTTCCCACTAAATGGCGATTAGAGCAGACGATTATTCCTTTCACAGTTTAAAACTTTCACATCGCTATATAAACTTTGATACAGTGCCAAGGACAGCATGCGAAGTCGGCTTTGCTTTATTCATTCGGCTTTAGCTCCCCCGAACCAAAACTGAGCAGCAAATCGATTTTCTGAATTGTCTTAAATTAAGCTCAAAATCATCTCGCTCCAAGGAGGAGAAGCCAGGTCTTGCAGCATGACTTGCATCTGACTGTTTCTGCATCACGCAAAGGGGAGCGGATGGCACCACCAGCAACCTCTTAGAATAACACACTTTGCTCTAGCAAAACTGAAGCTAATCACTATAGTTTGCCCACGGTTATTTTTTTCCATTTTGCAAAACAGATAAAAAGATGGAAAACTAAATCATCTCCCACAGCTGGAAGAAAAAGGAAGGTAACAACATTAATGAACAGAAACATCTGGCCACAAAGAGATGGAGACTAAAGCTCAGTGTTAACAGGAATGCACTGAAACATGAAAACTCTGTCCTACAAAACAGGACTTTTCCTGCCATTCAAGCTCAAAGTCCAGATGTCAGTATCGGAAGGGGGAAGAAACGACTCTACCGCTTGTGCTTTCTGTTGAAATACAAGTTTGGGACAAAAGGGAAATGCAGGCATTTGTTTTCCCCAGTGCTGCCAATGCCCGCAGCGTGTTGAAGCGGCTCGGCTGCATCCGAGCCCCCAAGCCGAGGGCAGACGACATCCCGACAGCAACAGTGGCCGCATAAATCATCTCCAAGCGACAGCGCCGTGCGCTGAGCGCCGCTGAATCTGGAATGTGCCAAACGGTGCTTTTCCTCATCTGGCATCATCTACACATCATCCCGCGATTCCCACGGGGATTGTAGCTCTTGCCATAGACAAATGCACAACAGATGCCACGTCCTGACAGAGGTAGCACCCCAGCCCCTCCTGGGGTCAAAGGCAAGCTTGGAAGTGGTCCCATGGCCCCCAAGGCACCTCAAACAGGCCAGGATACAGAAAAGGATGAAGGAGAAACTGTGGATTTGCCTCCAGCTCCTGACTCCAATTAGGTGATCCTAGAACCACACATTTTAGAAGTGTACAAATGTTAGCAGTTCTCTCATCCATGTTTTCTTCTTTTTCCCAACTAGCTAAGGCCATTTCCTGCTCCAACCCTTTATCAGGTGCTTCACCCCGTTAAAGCGCTAAGCAGCGATAAGCGCATCGTGATGGGCGATAAGCAGTGGAGCTGCAGGCTCTGGGCTGCTTGGCCCTCATGTTCCATTCCAGCAGCCGAGTGGATGCTCAAGCACCCAACCTTCACAGCCCACAGCAGGGGGTCAAAACCACACACCCAACTTCGCACATCCTTCCAAGACCTGCTTTATTCCCTGGGATATGGGAATAACTTTACCCAGGCAAGTCCACTCAGGCAGGGAGGTGTCAGAACAAGACACAAGTGCAGGGGCTGTAGATCCTGTGGGGACCTCATGGGCAGTGCTATGGAGAAGGGGCACAATCATGCCCCAATGCCACCCTGCAAGCTCCCCATGGAGCCTCCGATGCCAAAACCCAACTTCAGACCTGGAACGAGCCAGAAGCACATGGTGATAATAGGTTATTTCCACCCAAGTGAGAGTCTCTGCTTCTGGAGAAAACATTTTTGTTTTGGTTCTTCACATGGCAAAGAGTTCTGAAAGTGGAAGTTAACAGATTCACAGAGATCAAAAGAAAGGACAAAAACATCTAGCCCCGTACGCTGTGTCAACAAGCGGCCGTGGGAAGCTGGACATGCCTGATGGACGCAGACGCTTGCGCGACATCCTCGGGAGCTACTGACCTGTCAAGTCCCGAAGGGAACTTCTCTCCAGCTGCTTCGAGATCTGCACAGTGGCTTCCTGCTCCGCAGCGAGGCCCTGCCTGCTCTGAGACCCCCCGAGAGGCCAAGACCTGCTCCTCTGCTTGATGTCCTTCAGCACTTCAAAGCCTGGCCTGGATCCGCTGCCCCTGCTATCTTTGGCATCTCCCAGTACTTAAGGAACATTAGGGGTTGACTGTTTTTACTGCTGGCTTTTCAGTCTAACATTAGCAGCCAGTATCCACAAACTACATCCTGAAGCTCTTACTCAATCCCGTGGAAAGTTTGCTGGAAGAAGAGATGAGCAAAGGTTGCAACATTTTGTCTTACTATTATTATTAGTGCATACACAACAGCTGTACATCCAAATCGGTATTTTTACAAGCTAGGGAACAGTCATGCTTTTCTGAATCTTGGCGTCTCTCTAGGTCACTGTGCAAAGTTCCAGGGGGCATGAGTCAGCTTATAAACCCATAAAAACCTAATTACGGCCGATGATCATCCTTTCGTTTACACTGTATGTAAAACGCTATCTGCTTCCGATACTTAGGTTGGGAGCAAGATTCACCATCAATCTTGAAGTGATTCCTATCACACTGGCCCAACTAAAAATGGCATGCTTAAGATAGATCTGAACTCATAACACACACAGTTTCTGGCAAGAAGAAAGGAAAAACCCTACTGAGTCGTGTTGCTCATCCATGAGGCTACTGAAATCCTGCTTGATTAAATCAGTTTTAGAATGTAGGGAATTTGTTCAAGAAAAGCAATAATACAATTATGCTCTAGCTTAGAGAAAGCAAAACATGGCAGATCCTTAGTGTGCACAGGGAAGAATCAAGCCCAAGGGAAGGGGTTTTCTGGTCTTACGCAGAACTCTACGCTAGCACAGCCACCTCTGGATACACCCATATGGAGCAGAGAAAGCAAATGTTCAGGTGACCTGGGTTAAAACAGTGGCATTTTCCAGCTCCTGGCTGAGCCCAGAGCCATCCCAGCCCCTTCAGAAGAGAAGGGAAGGGAAGATCTCAATGGTCAGTGCTGCTTGGACAGGTCCCATGGACCTGCTGCAGCAGGGAATGGGGAGACAACTGATTTTCCCTTTCACATGGCCTTTCTGCCATGGGACATTTAATTGAAACCTGTCTGGAGCTGTTTGCCCCAAGACGAATTTGCTGGTCCAAAAGAAAAGAAAAAAAAAAAAAAAAAGACAGGCTGCAGGGAAGCACCACATACAGAGGCTACTGCCAAAAGAGGTTATGTTCTCCCCTATTTGCAGGGACAAATAGAACTTCTGGCTAAAGTCTTAGCAAGAAAAAAGTCCATACTCCTGGGAGCTAGAATGTGAATGACTGAGGCTGCCAAAATGACAATTCTTGGAAAGCTGCGCAAGTGCAGTCAGCAAGTGATATTTTTGCAAGAAATCCCATCAGATACATGTACTGCTCATAAAACAAGCCCAGCAGCAGGCAACTTCAAGGACAGCTGGATTCTTCCCATCCTATTATTTTTTCCTCAGTTTATTTCAAGTTGCTTTTCCCTGAGTTGCTCGGCACATGCTCAGGTGCCGCAGAAGAGCCAAGCACAGGCACTTTCAGCTACCCAAGTAGGTGTAAAATAACCATAGGGGCAAAAAAACCACATGGGCACTTTCACAGCGCGGTCGTGCTGTGGCATCCCAGCTGGTGGAATCACACCCCAGCAAGCATCCAGAGCGGGGGCAGGAGGAACAAAGGCAGTTTACCCCCACAAAAATGTCAGTCTAAAATAACCATCCTCGACAAGCAGCCCTGTTGTCGCTACAGCCGTAAACAACAGCGGCACTAAATCAACCCCGGGAACAACAGGCCTGCGTTTACGGCTCCTAACGCCCACAGCACTGCTGGGCAGAGCTGCTTCTGCTCGCTCCAGTGCTGGGCAGGGAATTCAAATAGCTGCCACTGTTCAAAGGATGATAATAAAACTGGGAATATCTTGCTGGAGCAAGTGGGCCCTGCACAGGCAGGGACTGGGCTGTGCCGAGCACAAGAGGGAAGGACCAGAGATCAATGTTTTGCTCTTCACTGCAAGCTACATGTGATAATATTGGTATATCCAAGGTATTCCCTCCAGACTGCTTCCCAGCAGCAGGCCAGGATCACCACAGGGAGGGAGAGACGGCTTTGAAGTCATGAAGGCTTCTTAAAAATGTCTATTCGATGCTTAACTCTTGATTCCTCCCTCTGGCACCAGCTTTGGACCTTTCATCCTTAGAAAGGCATTTCGGCTCCTGCCCTGGCTTCCCAGGCAACCCGTTTCTGAGCATTCAGCTAAGCCCTCCTAAAGCTTCCCAAGGAGGACGCGAGCACCAGCCCGCTCGCCTGTCACCAGCCGGACAAGGCTGGGTGCTGACTGATGTCGAGGTGATGCCCAGGTGTCTCCAAGACGAAAACAGGCCGTTGCAGACTGCGTTCGCAAGAACCCGGAGGGGAGGAAGCCGCTGCAGAATGACGCTTTCCTCTGGGGTTTCCACTGTCAGCTCTGCCGAGGCTTTTGCTCCCAAAGAAAAATATATTTTGAAAGTTCAAATGACACCATAGACCAGATTGCCTTTACTTGACACTTTGCTTAACCTAACTCCTAACCTTTGGCTGTTTCTCTGTCTTGGGACCAGGCAAGTCTGGAGAATTTCTTTTGCTTCCTACATAAAAGAAGAGAAGGAATTTGGTCATATGTCTACACTAACAGACAGTTACTGCCCAAGGAACCCAAAACATTCCTTAGGATCCAAGGGAATCACCCTCCTAGAAATGGGCTCCACAACAAGCTGATGTTGCTTGCAAAACACCAGGAGAAACAAGGGGGTAGGGGAGAAGCAGCTTCATTGCATATTAGCAGTATTTGAAATAATGAAAAACACTTAACGAAATAAAAGCTTCCTTTCCAAGAACTGACCAGGAAACCAGATGAATCATAATATGAGCAATAGGTCTTGCAGTGCAAAATTTAACATGGTCCCTCTTTCGTCAGACTCATTACTTGAACCCTCATTTCCAGCTGAGGTTGTCTAGCCTTAGGTTAGGATTACAGATTACATCCACGTGAGTTATGTCTACTTTAGTATATCTTGTTTTATGCGTTATAGAACAGGTTGCTTAAAAGCAGAGAACACTCCTTTGCAGCAAAACAGAAAGAGAGAAAACTCCCTTGCAGCAATAGCAAACCCCAAAAGATGGTTTCTAAAGAATGAGGTTGGGTAACTGCCGCTAAAGGAAAAGCCAAGAAATTCCCTGTTGGTCAAAGACAGCCATCATACCCAAACCAGCTGCCAGGACTCACACGTATGTGCACAAATGACCTGCCAGACTTGCCAATGAGACCAACATCTTGTCCAAGGCCAAGTGAGCTCAGGAGCGTGAGGCTCCTAGGAGCAAACCCTCCTCAGCAGGGATTCACCACAGCCGCTAGTGCACAGAAGTTCCTAGGACCTCCTGCTACCATATTCAAGGAGGAAAAGTTTCCAAACCTCAGAGTTTCCAATAAAACTCCATAGAGAGAGAGAGAAAAAAAAAAAAGAGTCTTATAAGAGAACAATAATTTGGGAATTTTATTTGCTGTCAACACTGTGCTTCCACTTTTCCTAGAGATTAATAAGTCCCAAATCAACCCGAGCATCCCTCAAGCTTCTCACTTAGCAGCTACTCCTCAGCACTGGCATAGAGTGGAGATGTTGTGCCCAGCTCCCTGTCTGGGGGTCCCGCTTCACCCCTGGGGCTGCTCAGCACCCATCACTGTCTCCCTTTCACTCACATGGCGTAGGTTGGGTTTTTCCCCCCAATTTTGTGGGTATTTTAGCAGCCTTGAGGCTTTGACACCACCAGGGACTCTGTACACAGACCAGAGCTCGTCCTTCTCAACAAGTCACACCTTCGCTTCTCCCTCTAATATCAATTCTGGTTGCTATTGGTTAAGCATTATTATTTTTCCATTTGGTACTTGACAGGCTAAGTTGGCCATGCTAATTTAAATTTAATTATGATGGAAAAAAACAAAGGCAAATATCTGTCTTGTCTCTCAGAGACACCAGTAAAGCTTTTAAATGGGAAGAGACCCACCATGGTGCAGTGCACGGATATCTGAGACACAGGAAAAGCTAAAACAAAACAGCCCAGGGTTTAAAGGCAGACACTAAATACAGCATTTATTAACATGCTCATTTGTTTAGTAAAAGCAGAATCCCAGTGCAAAGGAAGCAGATTTGGGGTCTTCAAAACAAAAAGCATATTTAGAACAGAACCAAAACTAAGCTTTAAATCATGCTTTTTTTTTTTTTTTTTTTTTTCTCTCTCAAACTAGTGATGAAGGGAGCTGCTAAGCCGAGGAGAAGGCAATTCCCTCCGCTTGCAAAACTAGAGCGACTCCAAACTTCCTGCTTCCGAGGGCTAATTCCTACAGCCGCTTCCCAACACGCCAGCTCCCATTTCCGTTACACCAAAACCACCTGGCTGGCGAAGGACAACCCTGGTGACCTGCTGGTACGTGTCAGGTTGGATTTGCTCTGCTCGGCCTGTGAAAGACCTCAGCATTTCACATTAAACAAGGAAACTTAGATTGCTGAATGCTGAAGCTCTGATTTTGCTCCAGGCAGCCTAGGACACTGCTCAGCACCTACGACAGCCAGTTTGCTTCCAAAAAACATCCAACAGCTGGGCAAAGACCCCAGCAAAAGCACTAAACTCCTCAGGAGCCAGGAGGTATCCCTGGAACAAGCCACTGTTCCAGCACATCCCTTCCCTGCACTGCCTCCCCTTGCTGGGAAAGCGGCTCTGTGTGTGCATTAGACATGATTAACTTGAGGTTGGGCTGAGCAGCTTGCCATAAATCAAAAGAGAAGAAAAATATCTTAAATATAATCTCTGTTTGCATGTTCCTTGCCTGATCCCTGTGAGCTCCACCTACAGCCTGGCTACCCCTCTTGGGACCGCTTCCCTCTCCCCTGCGGCCCCTCGGAGGGAACCACATCTTCATGTTGAGTCCAGCTGCGAATCTCCCAAATACCTTCGGCCCCTTTGCATCTTTAGGAGGATTTCACCACCCACTGGGGCTGCAGTTGCTGGAACCCACCATCCCCAAAAGCAGATTATGCTCCTGAGTGCTTCTTAGTGACCATGTACTCATTCTGCTGCGTGATCCAGAGTTTCTTCAGAAGAAAAATTGAGTCTCCTCAAGGGTCTATGAGAAGGGCTACTGAAGGGGTTAAAAGCAACAAGGACCTCTGAAACACTATACAGCACACATTTGAAAAATAAATCTAATTCTGGCTCAGTGCATGTCTTAGAAAGTCAATATTCATATTGAAGAACTAAATCAACGTTAAAAGGTAGCGAGCAATCTTGTCCTCAGCAAACTTCTACCACAACACATTTTAAGACCATTTGCCTGACGTCAAACTCAATAACACATCATTAAGCGGGTTTTGGTTCAGTTTCTCGCCCAGATGCTTTGCCTGCCATGTCTTCTTCTAAATCTCAAAAGAGATTTTAGGCATGGGGAGTTACCAACATCCACAAGAAACCAGGGATGCCCCCAATACCCAAATGGGCACTCTGTAAAGATGCCCCAGCAGACGGTTTGATCAGACGAGGCCACAAGTCATCTTGTCACAGCCCTCTGCTGCGGCGACGGCTGGAAACAGCCACGGACACAGCCACCCTGTGCAGCAGAAACTGGGAACAAGGCAGGATTTAGGATGGGATTAGGCAGATTTATCACACTGCAGCTTTACACGACTCCAGCAGCCCATCTATTAATGTTGCAGCCAGCCAGACATACAACTTTCCCACCAGACCTTCCAAGCAGAGATGTGACAGGGCCTGTGTTCCCACCAGGCAGAGGAACAACAGGCAAGGAATTGGGAACTGGCAGCAGGAACGAAATACTCGGGCTCCAGGTGACTGGTAGGACGCCAGCTCCATTGGAGCAATCATCTATATGTTTTTACTGCTCAACAGGGCTGTGGCTGCATGTTTGTGAGCGTGTTGACTCCTGCTTGTTGCTGGGGAGGAGCTGGGGGGCAGGACGGCCACCGCTGCCAACGTCACCAAGAGCCACGCATGGAGCTGGGACTCCAGTGAAAAGAAAATTTTGCAAGTGCAAAGAAAAGACTAGAAAATTTTAAAAAAATCCCACTTGGGAAAAGTATTTACTGCCACATAAACAACTCACATGCCCTAAGCCATAATTTAATAATGGCTATTATTTATTCAATAAATAAAACAAGATAACCACGGTGCTGTGTTAGCTTAGGTATGAAAGCAAGGGAGGGAAGAAGGCGCATTCCCTGCAAAAAAAACCTCCCCCCAACCAAAACCCACCTCACTCGCAAGCAAATGAAAACTAAACGTGGATTCTCAAATGACTAATTTTAGTTTGGGATTTGCTCTTCTCTTTTCCCCTACCCCCTCAAAGCGTTATAAGGTATAATGAAAGCAGCATGCGACTGCGGAACAGCCCGAGCACCCTCGGGGAACTGCTCCGAGTTGGGTTTGCCAGGACAGGCAGCAGGGCTGGCACACGCCAGCTCGGGGAGCCACCTCCAGCACCAACACAGACATGTCTGTGCAGAGACAGGGCCCTCGCACCAGCCATGCCGCTCTGCATCCAAGCGATGCTGCCGAGATGCAACGGGCTGCACAGGGAGCAGGTAAAGAACAGGTCACGTCTTGGCTCTCTGGCAGGGATATTTCATGTACCACGTGAACGCTCTCTGCTCGGAGGAGTTCAAATGTAATAATTAGAACCGCAATATTCCAACGTTTAAATTCAGCTGCATTCATCTCTGGACATTTCCAAAAATATGGGAGTTATTAGCGTAAGGTGAAGGTCAGATGTGCAATTCAATAAAGCCGTACAGCTTCAGCAATGACTACCAGGGCTGCAGCTTGGAGGGGGGTTCTTATTATTGGAGAACTAAATTAAGCCCCAGAGTCCCCACGTGGCCTCAGGCCGATTGCCCGGGGCCTCCACGAGCCCTGCTGCAGAGGCAGGTAGGAGCAAGCTCAAAACCAGATGCTGCAGCTCAGCTCGTGGCTCCCGCTTCTGCCCGAGCCTTTGGGGCTCTGCGGCTTAATAGAGCCAGGGCACGCTTGTAGTGCTAAGGGTTGCAGCACTGCTGCTTTCTGGACTCCAGTCTCTGAGTTTATTTGCAAAAACCACAGAGCAAACACAAGCCAGTCTGCTTTTGTGGTAAGATTTTTTGAGGAAAAAAAAAGCAAGAGAAAAAAAGAAGGAAAAATAAAAAGGTTTAGAAGGACCTCTTGGTAGACTACACATATAGTATCTCACAAAGCCCCATACAACTTCATTAAAGCAGAAGGACAGCGGAGTTGAGGCCATACAATGTTGTGTGGGAGGGTTTTTAAAAACATTTGGCATCTTTTAGAATTTACAGTCTCAAACATGAAACATGGGTCAGCATCACGTAAGAGATGCATGAATGAAAAGTATCCGGTAAGGGATGTACATAAATATGTATTTATAGATACTTATGCTTTATACATATAAACATGAAAAATATTGCATACATGTGTGCATTTTTTACATACACGCAAGAATTGCATGCACCTAGACACACACGTACATTATCTAAAACTTCCCAAAGCAGCTCTGTGCAGCAGCATCCTGTTAACCTTGCAGGTGACATTATAGTTAAGATCTAATGGGAGGCTGAACTGGAAACCTTTGCAATGGGCACTTGGCCAGCAGAGATAGCAGCTCAGGACTTTTTCCATGAATTCCAAGTTACAAGAGACTGTTGTAACCCACCTCCGTTCCCACCTGCAGCAAGCTCCAAACCTGGGTGATGTCAGACCGCAAGATCTTCCTGGTAAAGCCCTGCGTAGGGCTGGATAGGGCCACCAGGAGATGCCATCCTGAATCCCTTGGGAAGCCTTGGGAAAGGCACGCTGCCTCCTTTCTGTGGCAGCTTTCTCCTTGCTTTCCTCAGTGTCTGCAGAACAAGGTTTGGGCAACGACAGGAATAAAAGAAAACACTCCTGTCCTCTATCCATGTCCCATGGGACACGGTGCTGCTGGAGGGCTCTGCCTTCTCCTCACAGCCCACAAGCATCGGCACGTTCCCTGTCCAGCTTTACGCCCAAGCCACATTTGCAGGGAGGAAATAATTCTGGATTTCTACCAGCCGAGCAACCCTTGCTGTTGATTAGCTCTCCAGGCAGACCACTTCCCCTCGAATTCCCNCCTCCTTACAGCCCAGAAGCATCGGCACATTCCCTGCCCGGCTTTGTGCCCAAGCCGCATTTGCAGGGAGGAAATAAACCTGGATTTCTACCAGCCGAGCAACCCT
>VWPW01010899.1:0-65916 GCA_013389825.1 Crypturellus undulatus
TTGCCCTTGTTTTCACAATCTTGAAAGGGGGAGGTCTCACCCGCATCTGAGGTCTGGTCTCCTTTTGCTCCAGTTATTACATGAGTATGATTTGCCATTGGTTCTTCTGGGTGGTGGCTGAGTCAAGAGTCTATTGCAGTGCAGCAGATCATACGGATCTGCCACTTGATAATGAGCTGCACTGGCATTTTGCAGTAGTTCAAATGACTATAATTATAATGTATAAATGCATCTAGAAGGAACCATATCTTAGACAGTAAGAGAATTGTGAGAGATGGTTGTATTTGGGCTCAGGACCCAGCACTGTTGTTCTCAGAGTAAGCATTTTACTTTTCTTTGTATCCAGTCCACAACCAAAATAGGAGGGCCTTGTCTAAAATTAACTAAAGGAGTTCTTTGATCTTAAGAACATTTAGATTTGGTATTTCAAGTAAATGCTTTAAAAAGAGTCATTTTGCTTTACAGCAGCAGCCTTTTGGAATTTCTGGGCTGAATGCCCTTGGCCAAATCCGCATGAGGTCTTCATAAGTGGGAAATGATTTTTATCTCCATTTATCCTTCTTCTTCCTCTTTTTTCCCTTCCTTATTTTAAGTGTATTGACTGGAGAATTGTGTTTCAAACTATGTGACATATCCTCTTTAGGATTTGTGCATAGGTAAGACTTGACCACCTACTCCTACATCATGTCTTGTTGCAGGGACAGTGTTGTATGGATATAAAGTAGAAAAGATATGAAGTAGAAGTAGAAAAATAAAAATGTCAGCATCCGTTCATTTCAGGTTCTAATGTACACTTTTCAAAACCTCTTTCCAAATGACAACAAGCTTTGTTTCCTTAGAAAACCACAGTCTTTCCTTGCTTAAGGACTTCCAAAAGACAGCTATATGGAATCAACTATACTTGCTTTTTGGAATTCATTTCCCTGAGAAAGGAAAAACTGCAGTTCTTACCTAAAATACCTGATAGTCTGATTCTTATACCAGTGAAAGCAACCGTAAGCACTCTCTTGATTCCTATGGAAGAAAGATCGGGTTCCTAGATAGCTGCACAAATATTTATCAGGCTGGGAGGAGCCTGGTAACACCCTTCAAAATAAAGGTTGCCATATAGCCTTCATTTATAACTTCCTGTTCTCACATGTTAATAACTTCCTCATGCATTAGTCTTTCTGGCAATTTTCCATGCTTGATTTTTGCCTGGAGGTGATCTGTGTGTTCGAACAAACTCATACCACACTTCTGACTAGGCAAGCAGCCAGAATGGCTGAGATTTGTAACTTGGCCCAGAGGTAACTCTCCTTGAGGACTAGCACCTTCTCCTGAATAGCAGAAAAAATAGGATTTCCAAAGCTCTTAATTGATTCTAAGATCATCTTTAGACTGCTGAGCCTTTTTTAAAGTGGTTTAATGATGGCACGTTTATTATATTTGCTGAGTGTTTTTTTTTTTTCCAGAGGAAACAGTCCATTTAGAGTTAAGTATTTTTAGGGGTCAAGAAGTGAATGGGAAATTCATTCTCAGTTTCTTCATTCTTTTACTTGCTTGAGGAAAGGAGAGATGAAGAAGGTAAAGATGGTTCCTAGAATACTTTCCCTCCCTCAAACAAAATACTGTATGTTTTTCTTTTGCATTTTGGAGAGCTAGGCAAAGAAAAGCTCTTTCTTCAAGTATTGAACAGTGTTTAAAACAATATATGTCAACCAATCAAAATTTATTTAGTTCTTTAAAAAGATAAAAGGCTTTGTGTCCAAATCTGCAAGGATTTCAGCTTCTTCAGCAAAAATAAATGAAGACAATGACACTTGCTTCTCCTTTGTTCATTGCAGACACTAATCTGAAAACCGTTAGTACATAACTTTAAAGATGTAGATGGAATATATTAATTCCCATTCCTCTATTTACTTTTCCCCAGAACAAAAATTCTGTCTCCAAAAAATTCCTGCTTTTTTTTTCTTCCCTTTTCAGAAGCTCACTATCACATCTCTATATGATAGCGATTCTAAACTGGAATGCATGGTATTTCCTTGCTCCTGTACTGGAATCGAGACAGGATATTGGATCAGACATTCTGAATCTGCAAAGGTTTCTTTTTTCTCTTACCCATATGGTCTGACGTCTCGTGTGTGCAGTGCTCTGAATACTACTGGACAGGGAGAGACTGTGGTAAAAATGGATGAAAAGATTTTATTTGTTGTTGTTGATCAATTGGTTGTTTCCTTAGAGTTTTTAAGCCTTCAAGTAAAGAGACAAATGGCACAGGATAAAGAAGAACATTCAGGAAAATTATGCTCGTAAATTGTAGCTATGGCAAAGAACTCTCAATGGAAGGAGAAGGTTGCGTCTGGGGGGAGCTGCCCAGGTGTGTCTGTGCATTATGCTAGGGACAGAAATGCGTTCTTTCCAAAATGGCCGGATATCAACCAACTTTGATCCAAAAGCTGTGTGATCCTGCTATCTGAACGCTTTTTCAGAGCAAATATATCTTTCCATTCAGCAGGGCTTATTTAGGTTAGAATGATTACTATGCCAACACAGGTGTGCAACTTCTGGTTGTTTCAGAGTGCAAGCAGATGTCAGACCGTAGCATATGATGATGGCGTATCTCGAATGTGCCCCATGAGGCAACCACAGAACTTATTTTTCTTGTTTCACTGCCAGCAAGGATTCCAACCTGGCACTTACAGCCTCCATCACAAGGCTGTATCTGGCAGAAATATTCTTTCAGAGGTTAGATGGATTTGGGTGATAGAGGGTCTGTTATGTTGTTAACCCAGATTCTGTTTGAGAGGAGGTAGAGCTGGGTCTGCAACGTAAAGGAGGTGATTCTAGACAGCCACCCAGCCAGTGTATTTGAATTTTTCTGGGCTTTGCCTGGCCAGATGGTATGAGAAGTGCAATAAAATGTAAATTTCTGTTTGAATACCTTCTCTGATGACTGCCTAAAAGGAGATTATAGGTCCTGCTGCTCTGGGAAAATCTGTTTTAGCATCAGTGGCTTTAGAGGCTGAATGATCAAACATTCTGGATTGACATTTCCGAAATATTCTGTTTCCTGTTCTGTTTACCTGGATAACAAACAGTGCTATAGAAAGCGATAAATAGAGAAACTACTGCACTAGGCTTTATACTAGACTAGAGCTAGTCTGACTTTCAGCTCGTGTTCTAATATTGCCTTACTGAATGTGGATGTGTAGGCATTGTACTAACATAGCTTGCTAAAAATCGAAATAAATTTCCTGATTCTCTGGATTTAAGTATAAGAATAGGTATGAAGATGAAATGGACAGAGATGGGAGAGTACAAGAAAGTGAAATGAAGCAATATTGGACAGTATGGCAGGCAGTGACTGACAGAATACACATGAAGAAGACAGAACAATGAAATTGTGAGTTCTTTGCTGAATGGGTTGGGGAATTTAGTAGCATCAGAAACAGATAAGGATGTAATTCCTTCCCTCAGGGTGTCTTTTTTCTCTCAGTCTTCATTAAGATTTCCCAAGTGTCTGTGCCTAGTGGAAGAGTTTAAGGAGGAGAATTATCAGCACAGGATGAGAGTCAAGTCAAAGCTTGATTTTTAAAAGTGTATTTGACCAGATGGCCCTATATAAGCTTCTGAGAGGACTCGCTCAAGGAAACCACTCTTTTGCATCTTTGAGAGGCCATGAAGCTCAGGAGACACAACTGAAAAAGGCAAATGCTGCGCCTGTGTCAAAAAAAGCACCAGAAGGCTCTCAGAATATCCTTCTGTCCAAGTGAGGATGTAAACAGGCTATATGGGTAAGTCAGATGTGTGAAAAAAAAGTTGGGCAATAGAGCTATGCTGGAGAGATGAGAAACAACAGGTTTAAGCTGAAACAAGAGAGATTCAAGCTGCATATCTGGCACAATCCTTTCACTGTGAGGAACGGTCAAGTAATGGAGGAGGTTGCTCAGGGAGGTTTTACACTCTCCTGGAAGGTTTTCAGTACGAAACTGAATAAAGCCCTGAGCAACCCGGCCTGATCTCATAGTTAACCCTACCTTGAGCCTGAGGTTGGACTAGAGATCTCCTGAGGTCCATTTCCAATGTGAATTACCTTATACTTACTTCCTCTCCCACTATTTGCCTTGTTTTGACTGTTCATAACTATATTTATGGGCATATACAAACATAGAGATGAGAAAAAGTGCTTTTCAGGATTTTTTGAACAGTCCCTGGTGGGGCAGGCTCCAGTTCTCAGCTGAAGAACAGTTATGAAATAATTTTCTCCAGTTCATATACTGAACCATGCAACTACCCTGTAAGGACCATGTGGGAGGTGCATTGTGCAGTGGCGTTGGCTACCCTAAAAAGGATAAGAACTGCTGTCTCTAGTTTTTCCCTGCACTTAAACTTCTGCAGAGGGTTCTGGAATATCCTTGAAAGGCTTTAATATTCCAGCCTTTTAAAAGATGAAGAAAACAGTGGTCTAGCTGTCTGAATCATATCTATTTATGCCAAAAGTTCCTCTGAACTAATTCTGGATTAGCGTATACCTGTCTCTGTGACAGTACATTCAGGTCTTAAAACCTGCTTCTTCCTTCTATGTTTAGGCACGCTAAAACTGCCTTCGATCCATGAGTTTTGTTTTTGAGGATATTCAAAATCTAATTTTGTCATAAGGCAAAGCATGTCCTTACAAATGTCTTCTTCTCTCTTCTGGATATAGAAAACCAGACAGTGAGATCAGATAAGGTGTTTCCAATGCATATCCACTTTGGTCAAACTGATACCTTTAGCCAAATTGAGGCACAAAGGGAGGGAGTGCAGTAACAAATATGCTATGCCAACACTGGCAGTAAAATATCTTATGGGAGAAGGACGAAATCTAATGTTGTTTTACAAATTACCTGCTTAGAGAACTGTTCACAATATTCAGCACTTTTACAATGATTTTTTTAGCCTACTTGTTCAGCCATCAGATCTTATTAGATCTTTTTTATTGCTGGACAAAAGAGGCAATTACTGAAGTTTTCTTCCCCAAATAGGCACTAACAGGCTGTAATCAAGTCATCACTCAGTGTTTTCTTTGATTAAACTAAACAAAATGAGTTCCTGAATCTCTCTGTAAAGTATGTTTTCAATCTTCTAATCATCTCAGTGGCTCTTCTCTGAACCATCTCCAATTTAGCAACCTGGAGCCAGAACACTATATATGGTCTTTTTTTTTTCATTCTCTTTTTTTCTTTGCATGACAAAACCCACTGAAATCCATCTCTTGGATCTGTTCCCACCAAATGCTGATATCAATCTCTGTGTTTGTAGTGTGCTCTTCTTACACCCTGGTGGAAGAGTGTTAACATGAGCTCAGCCCTTGGCTGCTTGCCTGGGCTGACATGAACTTTCCCCTGCAATCACCACATCAGGATTTCCACTTGCAGTGTCAGGGTCAGGTGCAGCCACAACCAAACAGAGAAAGATGAAGAGGAGGTCACTACATCCACCTGTAACACCCGCTCCTCATAAAGGAGTTTGTGTGTCACACCGAGGAAATGGAGAGGAAATGTCCTCCTCCTGGAAAGGGAAACCTACATAACTTAGTGATGCATTAATGCAGTGAAAGAAGATACGTATGTATGTCATTTAATGTTGGAAAAGATTATTAGACCACCCAAACTGCCCTCCTTCCTGTCACAGTCTGTTACTCATGCATTTACCCTTGTAATTATCCCAGTTTTTCATAAGTTGCAAAACATGTTTTCCAGAAAAGCACATGGACCCAAATCTAATTGGCATCTAAGCTGGAAGCTCAGTTACTGTGGATTCCTTCTGTAAACAATGAAAAGACTGGACTTACTCCTGAGTGACTTGGTGCTCCTAAGATCTGAATCACTTGCAGGAGAGACTTAGCAGTATTCCTACATCTGATATATCCCTACAGCAAGGCAATTCAGTCTGGACCCTCATCTTAGTGAGGAGACATCAGGAATTCTTCCCTTGGGTTCCTCGCCCAACAATCATTCATCTTGTCTTTCTATTTCCTTTTTAAATTAGTCTATCTTTGGCTTTGAGCCAAGGAGTCCTGTTGCATCTTTCTCTACTAGATGAAAGACTCCTTTATATCCAGTATTTTATTCTTACAAAAGGAGCAGGTTTACCAGAAGCTAGTAAGGAGCAAATTTAAGGAAGCGAAAGTCTTCTTTTCCTAAGTGCTGGGCTGCTGTACCTGTTCCAAGCCAGGCGGTCTGAAGTCTGAAGTCATTAAGTACTACAATATTGTACCATTACCCTGCACTAAAAAATTCTCAGCCTTACTTTGGGAGGTGGGGAGCATCTAGCCTGCGACTAATGTCTCTGCTGAAACTAAGAGCAAGTAGTCAGGACTGCCAGTTTTTCTGCATAACTTCTTTTTCTGCAGTTCTGAATACATTCATGCTGCAAACCTAAAAGCTCAAACTCAGCATACTATTCTTGATCTCTACTGCCTGTCCCTCATTTTGTGTTATATTGCCCTTCCCTAAAGATAATCTTGGGGAAGGTTTGATGGTTTCCTAAAATATTTATTTCATTTGAGGAACAAGAAGGTGAACATTAAGGCAACTTTCAGTGAACATCACAACTCTAATAGAGGCAGGCAAAGTCAAGCTGCCTAGGGGTACCTCTGAGATCTGCCCTGACCATCACTTTAACTCAACTCTACAAGCTTTGCCCAGGGGCTCACAGAAAATACAGTGGAACAAAGAATCAAACCACTGCTGCCTAAATTCCTTGGCAGTTCCTTAACTTTAGATCTATCCTGGCCGAGTGCAGCATTAACAAGTTGTTGAGGTTACAGTTGAACTTAGCCTGATTCCTCACAGCTTAGCCACCTCACAACTCTTGAAACACCTGATACCCTATCTGTAAGCCGCCCACAAGCAGAATCACAGCCTCTGTCACAAGCTCTGGCCTCCAGCAGACTGGGGAATGGGCCCCTGGAGAACTCTGAGCAACCACGTTGTGCATTTCCCTTATGCGCGGCTGCCTGAGTGCACAATCATCAGCATCGGTCTGGCACTTGCCAGCTGCTACTTCGAACATCCCCTGAATGAAAGGGTCATCTGTGCACGATCAAGTCAGCTGAGTCAGTGATCCTTAATCTACCCTCCCATTGAAATGTAACTCCCATCCACATCCTCTGCTGAGAGGAGAACCCACCCCGAACAGGTGCCTGGCGGCTCGGCCAGATAAACTCCGGCTGCAATGAGCACAGAGAGGTGCTTGTGAATCCAGATATTTAGAATGGATCAGAATAAACAGAAGTTTTCACAGGGCTGAGGGTGTGTGTGTGTATGTAGCATATGTCAGTACTCTGTGGACTAGAAACAGTCTGATGCAATTAGAAAGGAAAATGGAGAAGGAACATCCCAAAGGATTCACAGTGGCTGCATTCTGGTCCATTTGACCACAGCCTGCCTTGGCACCACATCCTCTAGATACAATGAGAACCAAAAGCTCGTAACAGCAATGGAAGAACAGAATGTGGTAATAAGACCCTGACACATTGGCAGTTTTTCCTCCAATGCATCTTCTGTGCCTGCAAGAGTCTGTGTAATGTTTATCTGTAGCAGAGAAAGAGGGTCTAGAGGCATTGCAGATATTATAAGATGTACATAGATATCTATGCCTATTATATGAAAGCATATTAGAGTGAAGAATCTATATCACTTTTAACAGGATATTTTATTCTGTTCAGCTGCTGGCAGCTATTGTCTTAATGGAATGAACCTAACCATCTTAAACTGCAGAGGAAGACTTGTAAAGCGGACTCAAAGTAGAGGCAGACTTGCAAAGACATGCTTTTAAAGTGCACTTTCAAAATGATAACACCTCTTCACTACACATGGGCTTGAGAGATGTTCCTGGGAAGTACCCCTACAAGTACAGTTGTACATGCTTTAGGTAGAAAGGAATGATCACCAGAGAACTGGAGGATTTTGTGGATGAGTGGACAACTTGTAGCGCGTTAAGCTGTGGATCAAGAGAATGATAAATTCAGAAGAAGAACTATTTTTATTCAGGTTGGTTAATTTCACATTTATTTAAAGACTATTCAATTGTTAGTACCTACTAAATATCATATCTAGAAAAAAAAAATCTTTAGAATTCAATGTTCCTGTCCTGTATGGGCAGAAAACTCCATGTTTGTAAGCCCAGTTCTTTCAACTAAAATCTCCAATAAATCCAAAGAATGGATTTTACCATTCCTTCTGCTCCTCCAGTAATAAATAATAAGAAGAAAAAAGATATTTTCATTTTTTACATTTATTTTTCATCTCTCCCATTACAGTTATACAGAATCTCCCAGTCCCAGAAGGGACCGGACTTTTAATCTACAAGTTTTTTTAAGACACAAGAACTATTTAAGCCACATTAGGCATATGGATTCTGACATCAGTCCCATGAGAAACCTTTAGATTAGAAATTCAACGGCTGATCCTTAGATCAGACTTATCTTCTGTGATATAAATACTATATCTCATCATAACTTGTGCTGTAACACCCTAATTTTCTCATGCAACTTTTCCCTTCTGCCGTTTTCCCCCTACTTCTTTGGACAGCTGGGAAACATGTGCATCTGATTTAAGGTAACCTGTTTTACTTACAGCTTAAATGGAGGACGCATGTGCATGCCATCCCTGTATGCATTTTTCTCAAGGAATGAGACCCTTCAGCGGAGGGTTGGTAACAAACAGCATCACGCAGTGATTTCTGGGGGAGAATGACTGTCTATTCCTTAAAAATCATGAGGTGCACATTGATTCCTGGGAACACTCTCTGAATTTTTCTTCTGGGGGATTTTCAGCCAGTTTGTTTATTAAAGAAAGAGTAGCAAACAATTAAATAAACAATGTTTTCTCATTGGTGAATATGAGTGGAACTCAGCCTATTTCCACAGATGTGAGACATTTTAGGTTGCCCCTGGGGAAACCGAGCAGAGGTTCTGTGCTGTTCAGTAGAGAAGATCAAAGATGTCATGGTAGCTTTAGTCCATTCTTGTGCTCCTTATTCCTGGGCCCTGCTGGGGTTGTTACACTTTTGCTCACCTTTCCATTAACAGTCCAGTCAAACAACCCTGCTGCACAGAACCAAGATGCACCTATTAACCCCCATTCTGCTCCCTTACTGAGATTTTCGGGGATGTCCTAGGAAGGTAGTCACATATTTATTTTCTGTAGCATGTATACTGAAAACAACATTCCCTCAAGCAGTTAGAGATATTGGGGATTATCTTAAACCACTTTCAGACAAAGTAAGAGGGAAGACGATAGAACATGAAGCAAGAGGCTTGCCCTTCACAATGCAAGAACTGACTTTCTGATCTACCTGTATGATACCTCATCTGCCAGTTCAATGTCAGATTTAAAAATGCAATAGATACAAAAATCAGCTTGATATATGCTCTGTAGATGAGTCAGTCTTAGGCACTGTAATCTGTGAAGGGAGTAAGAATATAGGTTTCTCAGAAGAAAGGAGGAGATGAAGAGGGAGAATAGAAAATTTTGAAACAGAGGTAGAAAGTTAAAAGAGATGGACAAGGAACAAAATGATGGTGTGAGAAGAAAGTGGTATGGACTTGAAAGTGAATAGTGGGAGGAGGAGGAAAAATGACCCATGGGATAGGTGGCGAAGATTTAAAGTTAAGCACAGTTTCTTATGTCTTCAGGATCTCAGGGAGGGCACAATTAGGGATCCCATGCCTATCAAATTTACTTTCCTTTTTCCCCCTTAGCCTTCCACCTCTGTACACTTCCCAAAGTCTGTCTCCGTGCTACTGTGATGTGACATAATAGCAATGTGTATGACAGGAAGTGTTTGCAAGATCAGGCCTCTATAACAGCATGATCTTCAGAGCATGGACTAGTTTCACAGCTGGTATGAACTGAGAGCACTCCATTGAATCCCATATTCTTTAATCTTGAATTAAGTAGCTAGTGTGTTAGAGACACTGAATAATGACAGGAGAATCTCTTCTTTAACTCCTAGAGGCTCAGCCTGGGTCCTTGAGCCAAAACTTTTTGTCCCTTTAGAAATTTAAACCGTGTTTGTTCCATTCTTACATCCACTGGAATTTGCAACATATCTGCTTTGTAGTCTGAACAAAGCTTGAAGATTTCCTCAAACACAGTGTGAATCAAACCACACAGGAATGTTTGTAAAGAACATCTTGGACCCTTTGAAAACATATTCAATTCTCAGAAGCGCTAATGCATTCCACATTTGGTCATTAAACACTAATTGGTAACATGCTGGGGATGGGTTCACTCTCTGACCAGTCAGTATTTCCTAGGTCACAGCACTGCAAGACCCCAGTGCCCTCACACAACCTGCCCTTTTGAACTTTTAATCCTTCAACTCATCAGAAAGCATTAGTAGCTCAGGCGACTTTGAAAATCAGAGGCATATTTTCCCCTGGCTCTTTCAAAGTTTGCTTGGTTTCCCTTCTACCTCCCACTCCCACCCCCTTCCTCACTGATGATGCAGGATGTCTTTTGGGGGCCTAATTGAAGGCCTCAGAGTGCCTGGTAGTTTATTATGAAACTATTGTCCTTGGTAAATGTCACAGGACTCATGTTTTACTATATTTATAACCTTTTTTTCCATTAGTCTGCCACTTCCCTGAGAAATTATGACCTTGGCTCTATCAGCTTAACCAAGCTGTCTTTATATATAGCAAATGTGTACGTGTGCAAAAAAAAAAAAAAAAAAAAANAAAAAAAAAGGAGGGAAGGGGGGAAGCCATCAAATAGCTTTCTATTAAAACAGTACTTAAACTGGCCCCTCCTAGAGCCTGATAAGCTATTTAGTTGCTGAGATAAGAGAAGAAATCTGGAAAATATTGCCAAACATAAAGTCCCAGGTAGTGTCTTTGACTTTTGTGGACATAGGGCAATAGATTCTGATTGCTGTCTATTACTTAAAATACGTTTATTTTGATCTTCCTATAGACTCCCCTCAGTGTAGGGTTTTTCCCCTCACTCTTTTTGAGATTTCTCAAGATCAATTTTAGACAATTTCTGCCACTTTGCATACCTATATAAAATGCCACATGCTAGAAGTCTTAGGGTACAGTATTCATAAACTGTATCTCATGCTTCACAGCAGCTCATAGTGTGCATGAATTGTAGGGCAACAGGCTGGAATTGATCACACACTGTTTTTCAGACAGCAATCCCTGGATCATTTTTACGGAGTTCCCCGAAATAATTATAAAACAACAAGCCTTTTATTAGCACACACATTTTTAAAATGCAGAGATCTACACCTCAACTGGAAAATGTGGGTAACAATAGTAAATTAGACTGTGACCAGAGATTTCCTTCAGGCAGGGGCTCAGTCCTTTCTGAACTAGTAAATGAGCCAGTGACAGGAAATGTTCCCAGGCACAGGGACAGGACTGTCTATTCACTTACATGGTTAAACCAGTACTGAGCACATTTATTTTGCTAGTACAAGCTTAACTAGAATAGCTCATCTTTGTATGTATGATTTTAAAGAGCAGGTTGATCTCTCATCAAAGGAAAGAACACACTAACATTGGTACTTCTTGCCTGACTCGGGAAATGAGCAAAGCCAAATTGATTCAAGTTCGTCTTTGAGGAGGAAAATACTATAAAATTATTTTTTTGTTAGTTTGTTTTCTGAGGAGTGTTCTTTAAAAAAAGAAGTAAGTTCGTAGGTGTTTCTATGCTGTGGGAGTTGAAATGAATCCCTTTTTCATTCCTTTTCTTAATCTCTCAAACAAATAAAGCAATTTCGATTGTAGATATTGAAAGAGTTCTCCAATTGCCCGTCTTCCTGACCCAGGCATGTATGGACAGAAGGACAAACAAACATACACAAGCAAACAACAACAACAACAAAAAAAAGGTAGTAAAATTCAAGGGTAAGGAACTATTTCAGATAAATTTGTTTTTATAAAAATAATTTTGAAAGAAAAAAAGGATAATTTGAGGAGAAAGTGTTACCCTTGTATTTTAAGTACATCCCTGCCAGCAGCATTTATTAACTGAGATGACTAGAACTGGTCGTGCTTTTGCCTGTTACTCCTCTTCCTCTCCTGGTACCAGTGTACATCGTATGTATTCAGTATTTTTTCCTCCAGAACAGCAAAGACAGGATCCATCCTGTCCTTCAAAGATTTCTCCTCTTGCCTTCACCACTCCCACGTGTCATTGACAGTGTGTTAAGCTATTAGAGTCATGTTCTTGGCAGCATCCCCACTTTTCAGTGCTTCGTTCCCAATTCTCACGTAAGGACTGACAGACTTCAGTGACCTTTTGCATCAACACTTGTTTACTAAAATTAGATTTTTGCTTCCTGGCATAAAACCAGACAGATTATACTCCTTAACCTGTCATCCATGCAGGGCATGCAGCTCCAGAAGTTGGTGATGAAGAGGAGGAAACTTTTCCATGAACAGTAAAAGGAGCTCAAGGGGAAACAAAGTGAAAGCAAATGACAATGTAGCAGTATGTGAACATGTCTAGTGTGTGTAAACTTGCATATATGGTATGATAGGGTCAACCACAAATTAGTTAGATGCAGGTCAGATAAGCAACTAGCTATTCAAATGTGTCTTGAAAGTTCATCTCAATTTACCATCGTGGATAACTTCCATTTGTGGAAGTCATGAGTAAAAAACCTCTCAGGATTGATAGGACTACTGCACATCTTCAGCTGGCCAGAAAAATGTCCAGAATATCTGGATTTCCTCATGATATTGTTAGGACTTCTCTTTGGTTGAAAGTGAAACATACAAAGAGGACAAGAAAGGGAAAGAAAAATATTCATTGTCATATTCTAAGGAATGTCTGCCCCAAAATCAGTGTTTCTTAGTATCTAACCTCTAATAGGCCTGGACAAATAGACTGGAATAGGTATATCCATCCTAAACTGAGGATCATGTAACTCCTGTACTTACCGTATGGTAAGAATTATGGTGCTGTGGCGCTTGCTCATGTATTTGCACATGGGAGACAATCGCAATCACAAAATTTGCAGTCCAGATTATTGTGAGATCTGACAAGAGGTAATGTTACAAACTAGCAGAAGACAGTGAAAACATTAACAGGAAATTTGGGTAACTTGGGAATAGTTATACACATAGCTTCTTTTCCCCTCCCCCCAGAATTAAAACATTTAATTAAAGAGACCTAGGAACTAGGCTACAAATCTTTTTATTTATTTATTTATTTTATTTATTTTTACATCAAGAAGTCATTCTTCTTCCGTGGCAATTCATAGTCTATGTAGGTTGGTTTGTCTCTATTATTTCTCTTTTCTCAACATATGTGTATGACCTCAAACTTGATGCTACCCCTTGCTGTGCTCAGTAAGTGCTGGGTGGGTCAGCATCCTACTGCTGCCAGTTCTGGGAGACCCTGTCCCTGATCTGCCAGCTGTTTCACCTCACTATTTCTTTAGGACATTAATTCTGGGAGTGAACGGAAAGGATGCATAGATGAAGTCTTTCCAGCTATAGAGAACCTCTGACATGATTTTTAAGGTAGCCTTGGCTTCCTTAAAGGAAGCATCCACAATCTGTTTGCACTGGTAGCTGATCAGTAGAGGATGGGGTGTCACCACCAGAACTTTGTCTTTGTCAACCCAGGTTTTGCTTGCCTAGAGCGGCAATCTTTGGAGACGATCAAGGAGGGGAGAGGATGAAGGGACACGGGGCTGTGTATTCCTCCCTGCAGGGCAGCGGATTTGATCCTGCCGTGACACACGATCCGTGCAACCCGCCTTTCTGCTTCAGCAGCTCTCCTTCGAGGCAGAGCACCGCTCGTGTGACTGTCTCACTCGGACGAGCGGCCTACATACTTTCCTATGCGATGCTGTGGAAAGCGCACTGTAGACCATCAAAGGCTAAAGTTCTCATTCCTTTCATGTGGTTGTGTTCGCAGCTCTGATGCTGCAAGTGACGCAAAGGGAGAGGAAAAGACTTTTTTTCTTTTTTTGGTAAGATGCAAACACAGAGACATTATCCGTCCACTGATTCTAATCTCCTTTCACAGATAGTTATGCATAGCAAGATCCATTGATGTTATCCTTCTCTTCTTACCCACGCCGCTGGGTTTCTTACCCCTCTCCAGGATGACGGTAGGAACATCGCTGCTTCAGATCTGAAGGGGACCAGGAGCATTTCCTGTTCACAAAGTTGCACTTAGAGCACCCTGGAGACAGACCCTCAAAACCCAGCAGACAGCTTATACCACCTCAGAAGGTGGAAATAAAAATACAGCCCCCTAGCTGGGGAAGAAGAAAGAATACTGATCTTAATCTGCCAGATTAAACAGATAAGTAAACAGATAAATAGACTAGCTTGACATTCTCACACTAATACAAACAGTGAAATAGTTTTTAAACAAAAAAAAATGGGATGGGGGATATTATTTTTCTCTCTTGAAGTAAATTTTTGTTGGAAATACTGGAATTTCTTAATTATAAACATAAAATCAGACACTACCGGTACGAGAAAATTCAATCAAACAAAAAAAGTAACACTTATTTTGGGGATAGTGGCTAACATGCTTCACGTCTGTTCACCCTCCTGTTCTTTTAATAGGAGTTCTTCAAATATATTACTCAAGTCCCAGGATGAACCGTCTTGCATAATGAGACCATCTTCTTTGGATCCTTTTCATCCTTTAACAAGAAGTCCACGTCTCATTATAGAAGCGACCATTGACCAGTAGGGTCAACTTATTAAGGGAAGAACTCCAGCTCCTGCAAGTAACAATAACACAATTGGAATACTTCAGTTTTACTTTGCTTAAAATTTAAACTCTCCTGAGAAAATACTAGTATGTTTTATTTTCTTAGAAACTCCTTCCCCTAACTCTTCTCTTTCTGTAGGTGGGAGCCTGGTTGTTCTCTAGATTTCTGCATGCTCTAAATGCATTATTTGTTTCATTTTCACTAAAGATTTCTATAGTAATGACACAAGGGCAAGGCTGATGATTTTCTGGCCATCTCCATCAGCAGTGATCCATATCTTCCCTTTTGCTCTTCCCTGAGTGTCTCTCACTTTTTCCACTTGCAGATGCTTGAGCTGAATCTCCTTGAGCAGGGGGCTTGGACAAAATCATACTTAAAGATGCCTTCCAACCCCAACTACTCTGTGATTCTATGTGAGGGGTGACTTTTATGTAGGTTCAATTTTATGCCTGTTGTCCAATCCATTATCCAGTACCTCACAAATTCAACTCAGTCCTTTTCCCTGATTTCAGTAGGATTTAATGGTCTTTCCAAAAGCTAGTCTTTATGAGTCGCAAAAAAAAAAAAATCCCTTCTTTCCGCTAAATCAGCAATTCATACACTCGTTGGGTCTTCCCTCTTTATTATATCACAAGATAAATAGCATAATTGAAAGGTAAAAGAAAACAGCCCATAATTTGCCATCTCTCCACGTCTTCTTTCTCTTCTGGAGGATTTAACGGTTCTCTGGATTCTTCTTTAAGAAGAAGCCTCTGTCCTGGCTCATTCTCAGTTCTAACAGTAGGGTGGTTACAGCATAGAAATATGCGTGGATCTAAGAATTACTTTTGGTTAAATACGCATTATTTCTTTGCTTTTACTTTCACCTTCTTTTTGAAAAAAAAAAGTAATGAATATTTATTGGTTTATTATTGTGTTTCACACAGATCTCTGTTTTCGTCTTAAAACATTATTCATCAAGTCAGTAATGTGATTTTTTAAAACAATAATATGTTGTACGTGCTCATTATTTCCAAATGTAAAATTGTTCCAACTTCCTTCTTCTTTGTGAAGGACATACTGACTATATATGATACCTATCCTTCATCTAAGGAACATGGGAAAAAATAACTGAACTCAAACTAATAAAGACATCCTCTTCTTGTCATCCAGCTGTCATCCAGGCACATCCTGGGCTGTGCTGGATCTATACAGTCTTGAAATAAAGAAACAGAAATTACAATAGGAGTCAGAAGTTCTGAATTTCTTGGGACTAGTTCAGATTGAACTCTATCATCTTCTGTGTGAGTGTGTGCAGCGAGGAAGAGAGAGGCTGCTCCAGTTGTGATTCAGTCTAATCAGTAGTTGAGAAGGAAAGAAATCCTCACAGAAAAGCAGAGTTCTCAGTGCTTGAAGTGTTTTGCATTTCATTTATTTTTTATTCATGCTTTCAATATACCAAACCTAGACATAGTTTGTATTCACTTTTTTTAGGTGGGTTGGTTGCTAGATAAGGGACTTGCAAAACCTGAGTTGAGTGGGTTGCTTCACCGCAGATTTCCTGTCAGACTGAGCAACAGGCGGAGGCACAGTCCTCTGAGATGTGTAAACTTCTGACTCCTGCTGAAATAAGTGGGAACTGAGCACTAACTACCTTTGTCTTAGGTTTCCAATAGATAAAAAATGGGTGGAATTTTTCTTCATTCTCTCTAATTATTGCAAAAAAATATTAAAGATCGTCCTTTAAACAGTAAAATTAGATTATTATGTGAATATTATTATTACTGTTCTTCATTCCAGGATGATCAGACCTCCAGTTTATGGGGAAATCTTTTTCAGCGTCCAACAGCAGGTAAATGAGGGGTCTGGCAAAGCAGAGGAAAGTTATTCCACAGGGCAAAGAGGGAAATGTGAATGTCTGGTGGGGAAAATGAGACATTGAAAACTTATAAACTGAGATGAAGTGCGCTGAAGATAACCTTTCCACTAAGTTGTTTATTTGGCACATTTTAATTTAAAAATTGCCTTGCAAGTGTTCAGAAGGATGGGCTTTTTTTCTTTTCTCTACACTTTTGTATCTTCAACAAAAGAAGAAATATTATTTGAAGTAGCAGGGGTTTTTTTACTCATTTTTTGTCTGATTTTGAGAAAGACATGAAATATCTAATTTAGATATTTTAATCTTTTTTTATTAGTGTGTCATATATATATATGTGTGCGTGTGTGTGCATATAAAGGTCCATATTTTAAACTCACAGTGGTCTATGTGGCTTTAAAAAATCTTTTCAGTAGTAATCACTAGTGACAGTGCTTCTCTCCAGTGCTTTGGGGACAGAAATTGTGCAAAAATACTTTCTAGCACTTGCATTGTGACCTACTATTGCCTTTGATTTGATTGATAAAATACAAAAACAAATGGTCTTGCATTTTTATGTTATATTTATATGAACTACTCTGCAAGTAGATACATCTATCTGCAGCCCCACTTCAAAATTCTTTTAGGCAAACCAGCTCCAACCTGCAAACAGTGTAGTCCCATTTATGCTGTGCTGTTGAGAACCAGGTTAATGAGTTTGGTCATCATATTGTAATTCACAATTCCTCAACTCAGTTAGGTTTCTGTCTAGGAAATGCAGATTCAAAGCAGAAAAAAATGTGTAAATATATATATATATATATAAAGCTGAAGTCCAGTATATCTAGGTATGTCATCTGATTACCTATGTAGTACCATTTTCTAGTACCAAATACAAAAGAAGACATTATCTCCCTCTCATACAGTTGGCGGTCTTAAAATACAAAGCAGAACAGAACTGGATATCTGAGAAAAGGATCACAAAGCAAGAATTAGGTCTGTATGGAGGATCTGTCCTAAGTATTCTTCGAGGACACTATTTCAGGCTGAGAGAGCGCAGTGCTTTGTTCAGATTAGAGAAAGCTGCATCACTTTAGATTAAGAAAACTGAGTTACAAAAGGAGATCTGTCTCTGACCTTTTATATAACACCAATAAAGGAATACAACTTCCCATACTTTAGTTTCTCCTGCTGCAGGTGGCAAACAATCTATTTTTCTTTCCTTGTTGAAGCATTTTGAGATGGATGTAGAGTAGGTCATAACAGCCTCCTATTGTCAGGAAAAAGAGACAAGGATCCATGCCAGCACTCCCACCAATGGTCACCAATGTGCAGAGGTGTTCCCCGAGGCCAATGATCTGGCTGTGAAATGCACATCTCCTCGGTTTTCTCTGTATATAGGCCTGGTGAGGAACTGTGATTACAAAACACTTTCCTTGAGCATATCTTTGATCTCTGGCATCCAAATTGCCTCAACCTTCTTCCCTTCTGAGAGGAAGTTACTCATTTCTTAGAAACAACCAGCACACAGTGGGGCTGCTTATGAACTTGTGTTCTGAGGGAAGCATCAATAGGAGGAGTTAGAAATCCTATAGCTAAAGGTTAGAAGTTTTCTGGCTTTTTTTTGTTTTGTTTTAGGTGTGGGAGATTTGTAATGGTGATTTTTATTTCCTTCACTCTGCCCCATTTTTGTCTAGTCAGCATGTGGAACACATGTGGGCCTTTGTCCAACAGTGTGTAATATGATAAATATGCTTTCTGCATTTTAATGTCTGGAGTTGTGTCCTCTAGAAAGAGCCTTGAACAATGATGACAATTGTACTTGGCATTTGGTAGAATCAGCTGGACTATCTAGACATAATGAGGTCTGAAAGGAGAGCTGCAAGCCCAAGAAAGGTTTTTGCAGCACAGGACTGACTTGCTACAGTTTTATTTTTGCTGGTATATTTCAAATCCTTTGTCAGGAACCCTGCCTAATCCCCACAGTTAAACAAAAATAGGGAACAGCATGGAGAAGAGCTAACAAATACAACATTCTTACCAATTTTTCTTGGAAGCAGGATATTTTTGGGTGCCAAATTCAAATTTGTGTCTTGGAGTCCTGCAGAACCATAAAAAAGAGAACATTTCTTTTAGCTGCACTTGCAATGAGTTATACATTTGGTGTTCAGATCACTCAGAAATGTGTTTGGCAGACACCAGCTGTGCTGATGATGCTGAACGAGGGGAAGTGATCTGGCTGCACACTGAAGAAGTGAACTGTGCTGCATCACAGGCTTGTTATTAATATGAAGAAGTTGTGTTGGTATTTCTCTCCAACCTCTCACGTGGAGCTTTTTGGACTCACTTCCCCCGCCCACAAGGGGCTGGCTGTGGAGTTGACTGATATAACATAGGATGTAGCACCTGGCTATGATATTATTTGTTGGATGCATTTCATGCTTATCTGGAAAATATACTGGAAATGACTCACTATTGCTATTTTTCCTTTTAGAAATCAGACATAATAAAAGTTCTCAGGAACTTTATAGCATCCTTAGTCTGTGTTGACACCCAGACTCCCTTGTGCTTTTTATAATTGTAGTGACCAGTAATTTGGAAAATTTGGCACTTTCATCCCCAAATCATTCCTTCCTAAGACAAATGAATTTAGACTTCAATATATGTACAGAAGCAGCTGAGGTACCTCGATATTGCCTAAACACCATTGAAATCCAAATAGGAGGTGGCGCAGCACTAGGACATCTGAGAGACATAATACAGTTGTCTTAAAGCTGTATCTGTCTATAGCAAAGTCCTCCTGGGTATAAGCAGCAGCAGAACTTCATCCATCTGTGGAAATGTGTAGCTAAAATTTGAGGCATCCTCAAAGACTAGGGGCATCATCTGACCAGGGCTTTTCAGAATCTTAGTTTTAGACTTACTTAGACCTAGACTTACTTAACTCCCATGAATGTCCCACCTACAGCATGCAGAACTTTCTTTTAGTTTAGATCCTTAGATATACCTGTAAGCATCCTTCAGTATAACACTTTTATGTGCTGCAAATGTGTGTCATCTTGAACAGAAAAAGTTGGTCTCATTTCCAAAGATACTGGTCACCATATCTAAGAATGTTTCCTTCCTGAAAATCAAGACTAGTTTACTAAATTGGTGACGTGTACTGGGGAGGGATTTTCAGACATTCAAAATGATTCACTCAAAGGCAACAAACAATCACTAGTGCTGCTAGAATTCTACCTACTCCTTTTTCGGCACAAATATATATATCAATCATGAACCCCCAAAGTTCTGTCTAATGAGTATGTTTCTGACCTGATAGACTTCCTGGAAGCAACCTGCAATTTCAAGCAGCTTAGAGAATGCCTGCTGATGAATCAGTGTGTGGTTGCTCTCTTTTCCACTCTACATTTATTTTCATACTCCTTCTACTTATCTGTGTTTCCTATTAGAGGCAGGATAGGGAGAATCTGAGGCTGACTTGTCTGGATGCTCATACGTCGTTATTCTTGGGCCAGTACACCAGTGCTCTCTCTGGATTTTTTAATTAGTTATATCAGTTACAGAGGATATGAAGATCTAATTATACAAAAAAGGGGTAGATGATGTCATTGATTACTTTAAGATGGAAACATCTGAAAAAAATGTAAGTTGTGACAACTACTTCTCCATAGGCAACATGCTAAAGATTTCAAGAGCTAGATTGCTAGTTACTACTAAAGCAGAGTCATTTTCCAGATGTTACATCAGCACTGTAACCAAAGAATATCATTTCAGCTGGAGAAAGACAGCATTTTACTTGCTGAAACAATTTAAACTTATGAATATTGTAGTATGATTATAAAGAGAAGAAAGGCAATCAGTTACTTGGGTAATGTACTTTTAAACTAGCAAAAGAAAACTAGTTTTATTACCATGCGAAAATTAATACTTTATTGAAAATTAGATGATTGATGGATACATGTGAATTAAAAAATATATGCATGGATATGGTAGAACTTACATAGATTTTCCATCATATTTATATATCTATGCAACTGAAGAAAAGTGTTTCTAAACTGAAGAAACAACCTAATATGTGCTTTTGACCCAGCAATATGAACCATTTAAGCTTTTTTGTAAATATATAATAGAATTTGATTTACTTTTTGCTGACCCAAAGTTCCTGACAGTTGAAATCTGGGAGATTTTTATCTTGCAAGTTAAGATGAAATTTCCCTGGACACAACCTATCTAATTTATTCAAATATGCTCAGACAAAAGGTGCTTTTGACAAATTCCCTGACAACACTCAGCTTCCTAATGCCTTACTGCTTCTCAGGAAGCTTTTCAGGTCACAGTTCTGCACTGTGGGGACTTCTCTTCTGATCCCTTCACATGCCTCTCTTGCTTTCTTTGGGCATAGACTCTGTTACCCCTTGGATATGCAGAGAAAATGCTGTCGAAGTAAAATATTCACTGATGTGCCTCATTTCTCCAGTCAATACATTCAGCTCTGTGTTATATATTTTGGTAGATATTAAATCAATCTTATAATGTCCCTGTTATTTGTCATTCTACTGTCTATTTTATAGACTAGAGAGAGCTGACATGAATTGGTTCTGGGATATTCACCACTAGAACAAGAGAGTGGAACTGAAATTCCTGTCTATTGTTTAAATTAATCACAAGAGGACAAATAGGATATTTTACTTTATCTGTTTTAATAGGAAGTACCTTCGAGTTTATCAATACTGGAAACACTTATATTGACTGGTACACTGAATATCCGATATTTCTGTAATGACCACCAGTAATATCTAAATGTCTTAGCAGTTTGCTCTTATTCATCTGGCTTTCATTGCTGCTAATTTCATTTAGAATGACCATCACCTAATGAAGGTCCACCTTGTGTTGAATGCAATTACAGCTGTAGATATGGAGATTATAATTCTTGGAGCCACGCGTAAGTGTGCAAAATGTACATGAAATACCGCAAAATGTTAACAATATGTTTGAACTAAATGAAATGGAATAAGAATCTGGACTTGGTTATCCCTGAAGAACCTTCTTTTTTCTTGAGAAGTAGAATTTTCAGCAATCTTGTTAATCGAGAAGGAGTATCACATGGTTTGCATTATAATTTCTCCTACCAGTTTTCTTTTTCAAATGAAGCACTCTCTCTAAGATTTTATGTGGTTGACTTAATGTGGTGGAGAAATAAGGATAAAATAGCAAAACTTTTGCACTCATGATTAGATCAAATGGAATCTGGCCGAATAGAGCCTTAGGAATTCCAGTTATGCTTCAAATTTCACAGAGACCATGATGGGGGAAAGAAACGAACCCACTCTAGTCATCAGGATTTCAAAAAAAAAAAAAAAAAAAAAAGACTGAGGACAAAAGAATGATCTTTATGGTTGATGTAGGGCTTGGCTCAGTTTCTTCCTTGACTTGATATATCTTATGGTTTAGTTGAATTTAATCTCTATGCCTCAGTTTCCCATTATTAAAATACTCACTGATTAAAATGTTTCCTCTCCCACCATCTAGTTATGTTATAAATTTTTCTGAGCAGGAATCTATCCAGAAAGTATATACACACAGGAAGCTCATAACACTTAACTCGGTTTCTGAAAATCAGTAACATTCCTGCAGGACCAGTGAGACCACTCAGAACAGGTGTGCTTCTCTCTAATGGAAGGAGTCTCACATTCAAACTCCATTTACGTACACTGAAGGCTAAATTCACAACACCACAAAGGCCAAAATCCAAGACTCCGGTGCAGATGGTCTTCTTCAGGTGCTACTCTAACCTGTGTGTACCTAGAGCCCGGGCACAGGTGACTTACTAGCAGTCTGGTGAGGACAAAGGAAGTAAGGACTCATGAGAGATGGAGGCAAACCTCTGCTATTTAACCTCATCACTACTAACCTCATATTTATAAAGCACTAGGCCATCTTTACTCTTTTATTCTGCTGAGGCCTGCAGCTCCCCGTGAATATGTTAGATATTTTCAATCTGTGGTACAGATGTACTTGCTGTATCAGATTCTACTGCAAAAAAAAAGTCAGTGCCAAAGTTAGATATAATAATATGTAGATTTAGCACAACGTTCCTATGACAGGAGCAACTTGTTGTTGTTGTGCCAGACTAGTACATTCTTGGATGCTGATAATAACTTGGTTGCTTGAAGAGAAATGAAGAAAAAGTGTGTCATCTCCCAGGCTACTGGCTACTAGCTGGAGATAACTGAAATATAGAATCAGATCTAAAATGGTGCAATAATATACTTTCATCAGGAGTAAAACTCCCTATGATGAAAATATGATGGGAAATCTTCCCATCATATTTTGCTCATTACAAATGCTTCATCCTTTAGGAATGATTGGAATCAGCACTGGAGAAGACTGATTAATAAGATTTTGTATCTGACAGAAAGAAGTTATGAGGATGTTGAGTGCGTGTAAGAGGGAATAATAATTATGGACTCTAACTTGCACTTTCCGAAGCACATTTGAAAGATCAGTGTCTAATATTCAGGTTCAGGTGGTAAGGATGGAGAAATACACAAAGCAAGAAGGCCACTGGTTGATCTTGTTTCTCTTGGAGAGGGTGGTCTGTGAAGTCCTCACTTCTCCTTCACAGATCATCCTAACCAGTGTTTCTAGGACAAAGTTCTAAGAGGAATTAAAATGCTAATGTACTTACCAAGTAGTACAGACATGATTTTGTCTTTAAAGGTATCTAATTTCTGTAACATGGGAGGAGATTATTTTACGCCATATGGTAGCTGTCCTGTGATGTCATGCTGATTAATGATGGGATCAGTTGGATGCTCCAGTGGCATAACAAATGACCCTGGGTTTCCTGTAGTGCCAGCAGTTACATGCTCAAATGAGGACCCTGCAGTGGCTGTATTCTAGTCTCAGGTCTCCCTGGGTTTGACTTAAAGTCCTGTAAAACAAATTCTAAGACTGCAACTGATTTCATCAGGATATGCATCAGGCATTCTGCAACTTTTGGCATGTCTTTTAGAATGTTGATATCTATTTCTCCATCTGTAAAAATGATAATTACCTGATTCACAGACTGGTTGTAAAATTAACTGTTTAAAAATCTGTGAAAGCACTATAGTAAAGAAAAGTATTAAATGGTAATTGTATCTGGTATTTTTAATTCTATACCGTAAACTGAAGAACATCTCACGCTGTCTGCTCAATGTTCTCTCTTAAACACACAGATTTTAATTGGCCTCATTGTTATGTGTCAGATTAAAACAGAAAGCCTTCATTAAATGCTTTGCACTCTAGTTATATAGCAAAGAAGTTTAGGGCAATTGTAGTTAACTGCCTGAAATAAGTCTGGGAACAAAGTCTTCCCACTGTACTGAGACAGAGTAAAACAAAGCCTGATTCTTGCATTCAAATATCACAGACTAGCATTCTTGAAAGGTGGATAACTGTCAGTCTAGCTGTTACTGTGGCAGACATTTCTTTGCTTAAAACACACATGATTTTTTAACGGAAGAAAGAAAAAAAACTTTCTTTAATTTATTTACCTCTCTTCTTATTCAGTCCTTTCCTGATTACTTTGACCTACATTACAATCTTAGGCATATACAACGTTTGGGATCCGATTTGCATTTATTAAGCTTCTGAGGCTCTTCAAACCCGGGATTTTGTCAAAAGATCTTCCAGTGGTCCTTCTGTTTGTTCTGCCTCTTTTTCTAATGACAGCTATATAATATTAATTTGTGTTTCCATTAAGTTTAAATAATCTTTTCTAAATTGCTACTAGGTAGTTTAGCTAGCAAATGAAAGCAAAAAGACCTTGTTTTGTATATTATAAAAATGTTAGAATGTCATTTAGGTTTGTTTTAGGTTGTTTCATTTAGCAAAAATGAAAGCTCCTAAGTTAGCAAGAAACTATTTAAAAGCCAATGTTTGAACTCTCAGACTAATATTTTGTGATTTTCTTGAAAGAATCAGATTTATTTGTCTTACAATTAATGAATGTCTAATTATGGCAAAAGCAACTCATCCAAATGTCTCCTCCACTACCAATATTCTAATTTCAAAGGCACCCTGGAGGGGAGAAAAACATTGCCTTTCGGAAATGTTTACAGAAGTTTTTCTTCAGGTTACATGATACCCTGAATGCACACATGAACCCTGTATAAAGTAATCAACCCAGAGATTTTCTGTCTCCTCTGTTTGCTCACCATTTTCCTGAGAAGTTTTGAAGTGAAATATGAACATGCAAGTTTCAGATAACTTAAGCAGTGGAAGTGAAGAAGGCACATTCACTCAGGATGAATTACAGTGATAACACCTCAACTGATGGCCAGAGGATACCAGGGATGTAAAAGTTACTTTACAGTCTCCAAAAGTGTCTGTTGATCACTGCTGTAAGTAAACTACAGGTCTGATTTTTAATGACAATTCTGACGGCATTTTTTCTAATGGGTGAAATTGCATGCATCTTATATTGATGGGTAATGAGTATTCTGGATTGTTTTGTTTTGTTTTGGAGATTTTAATGAAGTTTTAATTATCAAGAAGCATTCTTCGCTGAATGTGCTTTATTAGACTAATTTTGCAACTTCTTTTATTAATGCATTGAAAATTGCTGCCATAGCTTTTGCAGAGCACATGCATTCCTTACTGCTTTTAATTCGTCCCATATAACTGTTGAATGACAAGAGTAGCTTTAATTTATGATTGGATGTTGAAAACTGAAATAGCAAGAGGAAAGGAAGAGAAAAAGAGAGTTTCAAGGAATGAAATTAAAACCTTTGGGCTATGACTTAACTTATTAGTTATTTTCCTAATTTTATTTCCATCAATACTTTAGTTTTCCTCTTGATAAGATGTGTTATGCAGAGCATGCTCTTGGGTCTTCTTGTTCTTTTTTTTTATTGTGATATATGTGTATTGCAACCCATGCTTTGTTAAGAGGTGGATCCTCTGGGGCATGGTCTATTCCTATCCAGATGTGAGTTATTAATTGTCTTTATGAGAGCTGTATTTCTCAGGCATTTAGCTGTACTTTCCATTTAGCTCAAGTTTATGCAAGAATCAGATCAGAGCAAATAGAAAATGTAAACTCCTGGGGAAATCTGGGAGCCTGGCAAACTTCTCTGCCTCCTCTGTCTTCCTTTGCACTAACATGTCCTCCAGGACATCAGCATGCCCATTAGGTAGCAGTCACTGAAACCACTGAACATTACCAGCTTTCCTGGCAGTTTTGGCCTGGGCCACCCGGTGCTCTTTTACTAGTATTAGAGGTAGCCTTTAAGAACTATGAAAGAAAATGGGAGGATGAAGCATCAGTCAAAGATGGACATCAGTCACAGAGATGGAATTTACTCTGGAAAATAATTACTGTTATGAAGTATTATGGATTCCTTCTTTAAATTTTGATGAAAAAGGAAAATTTGAAGAAAATGATCTATTTTTATGGCTTTTTGTCATACATGCACTTGAAGATCTCACGTTTTGAAAGAATGTTTAGGGACTAGGCAGAACTGCTAGGAGATAGCACTTCACTTCCTGACTACGCTACCTATCCAAAATAATATCTTGGCAATTTGTTTCTCTTGTCAGCAAAATAGGTGACAGGGTTTTCTTCTATTCTATTTTGTCTCTTTCACTAAACATAGAGGGTTCCTTCTGAAGTATAGTTACAGACTCTAAAGCCCACAATAGTGATGTTCTGAGCTTTTGTAAAGACCTATTATGATATAACTTTATGATTTCATGGAGCTATGATTTGAAAAGACATCTGTTTTTTAAAGTATTTCTCATGTGTCAAACATCTTAAAGGGTGAATGTGGGGTAAAACCATGACTATAAAAGTCTAAAGGGATGCTGCATCTTTAAGACTTACTTTCTTGGCATTCTGTAGTATATGCAGGTCCCACAATTGCCAAGTAGGAAATGCTTTAGCTACTTGACAAAGCTCAAAATTGCTCTAAACTCAGGCCGATGGTTCAGATCCATTCAAAATATTCTCTCTGCATCAAGTCTAATGTTTTGATGAAAGTAGCATCATTTGTGCTCTTGCAGTGGGTGTAAAATCATGAACTCAGTATAAATTTGGCATGTTTTCTCCAGTTAATACAACTGGCATGAGCCCACTTCAATCCAGATCAAAATTACCTTTGAACTTTGAACAGACTCTTTATTCATCAAGGCATGAGTGACTAGGTTTGTCAAATAATATCATTCAACCGTTAGTTAGCTCTCCCAGATCTGCAAAAGAAAATCCAGAGATTCATCTGTTCCTATGACCAACATGGGTATTAAGTTGAAGAGAAACTAAAAGGTGTTTTAGCATTGTTTTAGCATTTCGCCTTCAAACACAGACACTCCTTTTCAGGAAGTGCATGCTCAAAGCATGCTATAAATCACACACTTTAAGGAGTCTCAGCCTGGACCCTCCAAACTTTAGAAATTAGATTTAGCACATGCAAGCTACTGACAGGAAACAGGACACACTAGTATGGCCAATGTCTTGCTACAAAAACATTTTATTTATGAATTGTATACAGCACATACAAAAGAACTCAGGAAATAAAGTCAATTTAAAATTTATACATTATCAATATGCTAAAAAACAAGCACAAATGTCACCAGATTTTTTTTTTAAGGAAAAAAAAAGGCAGAAATTATTGGTGCATGAACTGCAGGATAGCTGTCTCAAAATGATATTTAGATATTTTAGTAGGAAAAGGTGACTCCAGTGATGACTGATGAAGCCAGAAGGAACAGAGCTTGTTGATGAATTCATTGCCCTGTATTGGTTAGGTATCTCAGGTAGATTTGCCTGGAGTTGGCATTCTGTGAAACATCTAGTCCCCTAAAAAAGTCTCCCAACACAGACAGGAGAACCAGGAGCAGCAGAAGAGCCAGCAGTAGTGAGGCTGAGAGTACTAACGCCGTGCAAAGCCAGCCTTGTGCCTTAGTCCCACATTCCCGCTATTCATTGTAATCCTGCCTGGGGGTCCACAGGAAAAAAAAATAATAATAAGGACCATCAGTAATCAAGTTCTTTTTTCCAACAAAGCTTTTTGCTGAAAGAATTTTAAACTCTGAAGGTCTCCACTGGATAAGTAAAACTTTGAGAGCTCAGAAGTTTTTAGTTAGGCACTTTAAAACTGTGACATGGGTTTAAAATACGGAAATTATAATTCTAAACAAAGGGTTATAATAATTAATGCCAGGTTACTTATATATCTTCTGACCTGTAAGACTGAAGAATGCACTTGACTGGCATTTTCAAGGTTTGCCCTGTAATCACACAAACAAGAATAAAAACTATAGACCAGTTGCTAGCCACTGGACGCTTAGAAATCATTTCTCTTTGAACATACTATTCTATATTAACTGTTTAGAGATTTCTTCATCAGAATGGGCAAGATTTAAGAATTATTCTTGAAATGGTGTAAGAACCAACACTTCCCACAACCATCACCGGCCAGCAATGTTAAGATCCCAAGTAAGATGTTTTATGTCAGGTGGATACAAATTGAAACATGGAGTCCAAATATTTGTGGATTATGGAAAGAGTTAGACACATTTGTTTGCTTCTAGATGGTTGCAACCTCTATTATCAGCTAGAATATAGACCAAAGCCCACCAGCATCAACCTTAAAGAAATTCATTGCTGACTTTTACTTTAAGGCTCAGGCACTTTAAGACTTAAGTATCATTTTGCTTAAATGTATTCCAAACAACTGAATCATTTTCAACGAGAACATCCGTGGTTGACTTACAGGAAAAGTATTCCTTAAGCCATTTTAGCTAGTCAAGTTCCCATAAATAAAATCAAACCCTCAGAAGCAGTGAAATGCTGTTTTTTCCTACACCTTTATCTCTGGTACAGAAGACATTTGATAGAAAGCAATTGTGTGTGCTCATAGTTTCCTGTATAAGGCAAACCTGACTCATACCTGAACTAATGGATCCCTCCTCAATGTAGTGTGTTCTTGTGGTTATTAGGGTAGCCTCAGACACGTAGACTGAGGAAAAGTCTCTAAAGATAATAATTCAGCATTATGATCAACTTTCTGACTTTCGTATTTTAGGCTCTCCTATTTTCATCACAGCTGACCGTTCCATCAAGCATACAAGCACACAGAATACTCTGGTGTCATTTGTAAGGATGCCTCCTGGTTGCCAAAACCTGAGCAAATGTATCATAGAACAAATCTGTGATTTGTGTGTGGGAATGTGGGTTAAATAACAAAAGGCAAAGCACAGCAATGGCCTTGGTCTCTGTCCAGTGTGAGGAAGGAACTCATTTTCAGAAGCTCAGGTGTTCAGATGAAAACTTATCTTTAGGGGTGCAAAACATGTTAATCTCTATTTGACAGGGAAAACTGAGTCATTTACAAAATCCTGTACAGGGGGATGTGCACATGTGTGTGTGTTGGGTGGGCGAACACACGTGTGTACGTCAGCTACTGCCCTCTGCTGCACAAAATCAGATCTTCCCAGCAGCTCAATAACCAAAAACCTTCTTAGATCAAATTGAATATGTTGATGCTTTTGAAGCAGAGAAATGATTTTCCTCCTGCCAGTGAGAGGTTGCAGACAGGTTGCTGTGCTATGAGCCTCGCATGGCATCAAGCACGTAACTGGCTGTGGACTACTTGCCTTGGACCAAGGTATTGCTCAGTCTATCTATGCGGGAAACTGCAGTGATAAATGCTGGAGCAACATTTCTAGACTGTCAGCTAAAATCTAAAGTTTAAGCTTACTTAATATTCTTCAATTTCTACCCCAAAGGTAGGGTGAGAATTTCCAGCAGCCACCACTAAGCAGGCTGTGCTAGCCCTTGTGCTCAGACCATGGACACTGTCTCATTTCTGTTGCTTTCCCATGCAGCAATGTATAGCAAGATGTGAAAACCTCCTCTGGCAGAAGGATGGGAGGCATTTCCTGCCTTACTGGAGATCACTGCTAGGGAAACAGCTGTTGTCTTTGAAGAGCTGCCTTAATGGATCAATATTTGTATTTCTAAGGAGGGTTCTTAAGGGACCAAATGAACTGTGTGATCTACAAATCAAGAAGGAGAACACATCTTTTCAATACATGTATTTGGTAGTATCTAATGCCAGAAAGAATTAGAATGTGCAGAAAACCATAGAGGGTTAGGCTGTGTGAAAGATTTTTAAACCTCCCACTCTCCAGACTTCAAGCCAGCCTTTCTGCCCAGCTTACGCACCCTTCTGCAAGACGATGCATCCCATGGGCTCGGCCAGCCTGTCGGCTCCTCTGATTACGCCCAAGACTAAGTCAGCCACAAAACCGTTCAGCTAACTGAAACTATTTAAAACAGATTTTTGCTGACTTGGTTCATTTTGATTCAGACAATCTAAGGAATATTCAACTGAACAGATTCATTTGAGCAGCTAGCTGGAGCTGTCAAACGGGCAGTGACAAGTGTCAAGGGTGCTGAGCTGAAGAGTGTCAGATTCTGTGAATCCCTACTGAAATAAAGCAGGCTGTGTATCCAAGGCCCAAAGACTGTTAGGCTAAAAAGGATCCCAATTTTTTTTTTATTATTAAAGATGAAATTTGCATGTGTGTTAGTGGAATTGGGCAGGTACAGAAGGAGCTTGTGCACAAGCAAAGTGCCTGGGCAAATGATGGATTGTGGATGAGGAATCAGAGGAAATTAAATCGTTCACAGCTACACCTGGTCAAACCTTCTGAAGTGCAAGGCTTTTCCTCTTTGGAAATTTTTATTCAATAGTTTCCAGATAAAAGTATCACATGTTTGTCTTGCACATGTCTTTTTTGCTTCTTCCTGCTCTCCTTTAAAGTTGTCTACAACCATCATATCTGGAACTGTAAATTAATTTGACCTATCTTCATGTAGTCTGATGATACGAAAAAGAAATTATGATGCGAAGACATGCATTCATTTGTATTTTCCAGTATTTGGTTAAAACTGAGTGGAACAGTCAAATATAGGGAAAAAAATTAAAAAAAAAAAAAAAAAGGATAAGAAAGTGCCATGGCTATATGAATGTATTGAATTACTGATGACACAAGCAGTATATTATTCAACTTAAAATCCAAGCCTAACCAGTAGATTACAGGTGACTGATCATTAGTTTTTAAGGACTGAACATTTTCAATGTTCAATGATATTTCAAAGGATTGTGCCTAATTCACCAGTCATCCTTTCTATCATTAACACCTTCCCTTTTCTGTTCTTCTGATCTGCCCTGTAACTATGAAAGTATCAAGTTATGGTTACTGTCTTTAAAACACATGAGAAAGCTCGTGGATCAGTTGGGTTTTTTTTGTCTTTTTTTTTTTTTTTCTGCTGTTGTACTGTTTGCCAAGGACAATCAGGTTTTACTCACTTGGTGAACAAGAAGAAGCCACTCTTCCTTCACGTTGTAACTGCAAAGTGACTGCTTTGTTCCAGATTGAATTTAAGGAGCATGCAAAATATAAAGGAAGATTGTCCATTCAGGTTATCTATGTGGACATCCCTTCTTTATCCTGTTTTGAAGAGGAAGAAAAAGACTCTGGAATAAGATCATTATCCTGAATGTGTCTTGGCTATGTATGATCCACATTAAGCTACCATTCCTTGTTGGCTAACAAAAGTCTGAAAACAGAGAAAGCAAATTTGCTACATTACAGTTTAAACTGGTAAGTGCAGTTCAAGGGGAGATGGGTCCTTGCACACATTCACTTCAAACACAGGGATGCAAGAAATAGATGCTAAAAATAACAACCTGAGGTTATATAAACAATTTCAACACCCTGCTCATACACACTATTTAAAGAATATGTTCTCAGTGGCAGCAGCTCAAATAAATCACTCTCACTGAGGCTGTAGCAGTAGTTTAGAGACTGAATCTTCTGACTTAAGAGGATCTGGAGTGAGTGTGTGGGGGATTTTTTTGGCTGTTTTTTTTTTCAAATAATTGTGGACCTGTTGCTAAAGAGTTTTCCTTAGGTTTTCACATGAAGTAAATTGTGAGAATAAATACCATCTCTTTGTGTGTGTGTATGTGTGTTTTTTTAAATAATGTCCAGCATACTGGCTCTAAACATTTAATATGGAAATAATAAAACCTACATAGGAAAATAGGAGGGATAGTGCTAGCATTGCTGTGACATTGTTTTTACAAGCTGTGTGGCTCTGTGAAATATCATGTATAAGTACAGTCTTACCATTTTTTTAGAGCAGTTATGAAAAGCATTAAGTGCTTTGACAGTGTCATTATAGAGGTATCTAAGAAGTAGAGATAAGAGAACATTTTTGATGTTAATGACTTGCAGAAACCCAGATTTCACTTTCTTTTCAGCTGCACTTGGCATCTTACCTGGGATTTTAGGAACTCTTTTCCTTTGTTTCACTGCCCCTTTGATTTAACACAAACACTGGAGTCTCACTAGTTCATGGGAAAAGAACTGTATCATGTCTGCTGGAAGGTCAAGTGCTGGTTAATGTTTTGTCTTTCAGGCGCAGAAATGGAATTTGATAAATATTTAGGGAACAATGATTTTATCACAGCAACCTATGCTATTGGCTTTTTTGTGTATTTATTATCTTAGATTTCTACTTATTGTCTGTTTTTGTGCTCTGAGGATGTATGTATACATAATATATCCTGCACTGAGATATGCTCATAAAAGTCACTTCTCACCCTATCACTTACATTCTTTTAAATCTACCAAATTTCTGCTGTATACACTACTCCTTCCTAGTAAAAGCAAACCTGCTAGAATTTGTCCTTGATTCAGGTTTGATATTTTGGCATTTTCAACAAGATTGAATATAATTCCCTACTTCTTTGCATACTGCACTGTTAATTGCCTCTGTGGAAACCCAAACAAATTAGTGTAATATTTTGCCATCCTAATTCTGTACTCTTGCAAGGCTGGATCAAAATAGTTCTAAATGACCACACACACTGCAGTGAAGCAGGAGAGAGAGCCAAATATTTCTAATCATCCAGTACTTCCTAGTAAGACCCTGGAATACTAGCTTCTATTGTCTGAGAAGAAATTTTGTCACCTATTGAATAAAATGATGCTTTCCATTTATTTATTGCTTGTCTTATGCAACTAGGAAGTTTATTAATCTGTCTGTTGATGTAACTTTGATATTATTTTGCACAGCACTGAAATGCAGCCACCTCTGGGGAGATGCATGGCAGCTGTGAATAGCTTAGGGCATTGCAATAGTGTGGGAACCAAGTGAAAAATTGTGATTTAGAGGCAACCTGGATTTTTTAACAGTTACTGCTGAATCAGTTCTTTGAAATGGTGACTTTACTGCCAGTTGCAGCAGCTGCTGGCCTCTTATACTCCCATAAGGAGAAAATTAGAAATACCTAATTCCTACTTGTTGTTTTGTTGTTGCTGCTTCAATGAAACAGCTGGCTAAATCTTTGTTTGTTTATGGAATTAAAGACATAATAAAATACTTTTTATGTCTATGTCTATAAAGGCATAGTAAAATATTTAGGAAAATAAACTACTTAGAGCTACTAAGTGGACCCACATTTCATGGATGCTTATTCTGTTTGCTACCTGCCAGCACTCTTATGCAATTAGTCTTGTTGCTTAAAGTGTCCATCTCCTTGATTCCACAGAATTGAATTCTACAATGTTTCTCACAAGAAATCATTCAGTATTTCCTCAGTTCACTATAGTTGAGCTGAACATTCATAAATGACTCAATCTGCTCAAGATGGAAATTAATATACTTTGATCAAACTCAATGCAGCATTGATTTTCACCAGGAAATTGCTCAAGGCAAAAACATTGGAATCTGACCCCTTGTAATAGAAACATAATTATCAAGAACTTGTGTCTCACTGAGCGTACCATGTATATATCATAATAATGTATCTTCCTGAAGATATATTTCTGAAGAGATGTGCCCAATGGGTTAAACACACCTAGGACTAGCTTTTGGGTGTTATACCATGAGGTGGAACACACACATTTGCAGGAGTCCTTTATGTTCACCTGTGCAACATCTAGGACAGCTGGCAGCAAGAACAAGGTTCAAAAAAGCTAGGATGTCAGTTGGAGAGATATTTGAATGAATTACTAAATAGCTTTTGAGTTTTTATAATAGACAGAGCAACTTCAACAACAGAGAGTGTCCTGCTCCATAAGACTCTCCACTGCGTGAGATTTGGACTCCCTTCAGAGATCGTCGTAGCTTCCAGGCTGTGAGTCCTTGTTCCTTCCTTCCGAAAAGTAAATTTAATGAAGAGCTCAGTATCCACCAGAACACACTTGAGCAGAGTCCCATCCCCAGCAGAACCCATTACCATTAGGGAGAGATACATAGATTTATATTTTAAAATTTAGACAGAAAATAGGCGTCCAAAACCATGTAATATTTCAATTTGCACATAGAATTTTCTAATGACATGTATCACATAAAAATAATGAAAAAGTAAATTCCTAACATAACTGTAAGAAAAGATAATATAGCAAAGACCTGTTTTATTCAATACATCTCATAGTGAATCTATTCAATGCCATGAGCCACACTAGGCACTGGAAAAATTTCCTAAACATCAGTTCTGTGAAAACTTAAAAAACTCTGCTGCAGTAGGTTCACACTGATGCAGATTGCACTTCATCAATAACTTTTATTAATTTTATCTGAAGTAACATTTTTATTGTTCAATTATTGACTTTCAGCATGTTAGTACCAAAGACAAATTATCTCAGATTAAAATGACGCTACAAAATAGAAAGACTCTAATATCAAATATTTAAATCAATTCCAATAGCGAGTAAGAAATTAAATTGAATTGAGACTGAGCGGATGCCTTTCAATTTGCTTTGGTTCTAGTAGCTGATCAGAATAGTTCAATCTAAGCTTCAGACAATTAGATTTGATGTCAGTTCATCCCCCCATTAGGGAAGAAATCACAGCTGGCCAATTTAGAAGCCTGAATGTTGCTGCAAGTAATCATTGCCTAATGCAAATCAAATAATAGTCATTGCTTAAATGTGTGGTGTAAAATCTATGTTCTCCATATGCAGTATTGTTTGCATACCTTCTTAGTACATGTGATATGTAAAGACAAATACAAAGACTATAAAGTAAACTATAGCAGCACACTTTTGTCAGCTAAGGTTCTGCTCAGTTCTATAGTCTTTTGGCAATGGCAAATTCCTATCAAAGTCCCTTTTAAAAATTTTCAAAAGTAGGGGAGAGGCATTCATATATTAAAAAAATATATAGTTTTACAATCAAAACCATTTTCAGAACATCCAGCATTGCTAGCCTTGTTCTGAGACAGACAGACCTCTGCCACACCAAACTTTTTAAGCTTAGTAAGGGAATTGAACCTATTTGTAGTGTTATTGTCTCCTTCAATTTTTGTTTGGTCTGTAGTAGAAAATTATGCCTTTGGACAAAATGCAACATCCTAAAATGAATGGAAAAGGAAAAATTGTTTATTTAATACATCTGATTGAGCCTATTAATATGGGAGAAAGTACATCTGGCTATTTATTTCCAAGCAGCAATTAATTCAAAGGACAGGAGGAAAGAATCACAGAGAGCTGTATGGTGTCCTTCCTCTGTTTAAGAGAGGAGGTAGCTTGGACAGCTTTATTTATGCGTTTTAAACCAGAAAAAGTAAAATAATGAACTTCAATTTTCTAAATCTTCATTTTGTTCTCAACCAAGCTGCTTTTATATTGAGTTCTCAAAAATATTCAATGACTTCTCTAAAAGATTCCCATGACTAGTTTCCTGATTAAATAATGTTTAATTCTTCATGGATAGCTGATACCTTCCAGGGATTACCTTTGGGGACAACAAGTTATTACTGAAGCAGTGAGAGGGAGATAACAGATTTACAGGAGGAAGAAACTAGCTTAGCTCACTACTCAGATTTCTCCAGTTCTCTGTCTTTGGCGTATAATATGCATCCAGTGAAAGGAATCCCACTCCCACTGTACTCAGTGGGAGTTTTCCATTAATTCCACAGAGCTAATATTTTAACTGAAGAATCTGGAATGAATGTAAGCCATCACTCTTCCGGACATAGTCTGTCCCCTAACTAGTTAGAATTAGGAAGGGATTTTTCCCTGTGGGCAGGTCTTTGGTATCTGTCTATAGGGTAGGACAGGACTCCAAGCTGTGTGCCCCAGTACAGAGCCACACAGAGACTGACTCTGGTCCCAGGAGGACGGTAGCATCCTCCTGTGGCACTCCAACCTGACAGTCTCACCAGGACTAATTAATCTCCTTCCAGTCCTTGTAAAAACTTGTTCAAAGGTGACTCTTGCATTTATGGCCATGCCAGATATTCATCCCATGAAGGAGTGTTTGCTAAAGAATTTCTTATGTGTTTCTGTGATGTATCTAGTAAGGATCCTGAAATCAGGATAGTGGGCTACATGGACAATTCATTTAACTTTGTAAGATCATTCTGATAAATAACTCATCTGTGTCATGTATGAGAAGAAAGAAGCATTTCTTCTCAGTCTGACACAAACACTGTGCAATTAAGGTCACAGTCAGTCACTGTCCGTGCTGGGATTCCATATTTCATTTTTCTGTAGTAGATTTGCAGGTTTTAGCTGTCACCTCTGGTCATTCTCCCATATTTCACTAGGCACAGAGGTTGAGGGCGATTTTTTCCTGTGTTGACTGTGTTGCCCAGTGCCCAAGATCAATTTCAGCTACATATTCCCAGACCATACACTTAACTACTCAAAGACCTTCTCTATTACTTCCCTGTTCTTCCTGGTGTTTGCAGCACCTCCTAATTTAGTAGTATCTGTAGATTTAACAAATGTGGTGTATGCTCCTTCTTCAAGATCATTAATAAAAATGTTGAATAACACTGGGCTGAGTTTCCATCCCTACTGCATTTCCCCACAGCATGATGCATTGCTGTTTAAATTGTACCGCAGCAAGCACTCCCTTGCATTATACATCTTGGTGTTGAGGATGTGCCATAAGAGTAAAATTATAGATAACAGCAGAGTAGTAGAATATTCTGATATCTTGGGCTTAGTTAAGTTGCATTTCAGAATTTTTCTTGTATCTTTGAAGCTTGAAATGCAGGTGTACAATATCTTTGTAGACAGAGAAGTCATATTAATGGGTCTGGCAGTACATGGAAAGTATGGATTGAGCTAACTGTTTGACTTTGGGAGAATGCCTAATGTTTTATTAGCACTGCTGCTTCTTTTCAAGAGAAGTCAGTGGTCATTTGGGAGGTCTGATGAGAAATGTTTCTTCAAGGGAGTAATGTTGTTTACAAGGAGGAAAATTAAAATCCTTCTGTATCCCCCAAAGTGGCTTTTTTTATTTTTTTTTTTAACTTGTATCTCCTGTTAATCTATCCTGTAGATCTGGTCATAAAGGCAGCATGAGGAGATTGGCAGGGTAATGAAAGCCCTTTCCTTTCTAGTCACTTCACCAACCTGTAAAGATAAGTAGCTGCTCAGAATAGCTGACTTTACCTGGGTTTTCTCATAAGGTCAACCTCTTGTCAGATAGCTATTTGCCGAATGCAGCCTAACAGAGAAACTTAATGACCTCTATTTACTTCAAATAGAAATCCATCAAAGGGACAATTAGCTAATTTTAAACATAAATTGGCTCCCTGGTGAGAAGCAAGCTTATAAATAAACCATTTCATTTGTTCACTGAACTAGACTGTCATGCAAGGTGAATTGCTGACTGGAAAGCAGACAAGCGATTTGAAATGTTTACATGAATGACTTCAAATTGGCAAACTCTTCTTGCCTTAAGTGCCCTGAGAGAAGGAGTTAGGAGAAGGAACCACAGGAACTGCTCCCTTAACCACTGCTGACATGAAGGCAGACTCAGTCTTGCCATGTCTACACTGTCCACCTATTTAAAGCAACCGAGTTCCCACCAGGGTGCTATTAGGAGGCAGCTAACGGTATGGGCCAGCAGAGCTCCTCAGCTTCTCAGTTTACTCACAGGTAGCTCAGACTTTAGCACAGCATATAGAGAAAAGAGCAGGTTTGTGTCCCCAAGGAGACTGTAGAAATGCCACGTCTTTCTAAGAGAATGGCACTGACTGCATACTGGTTTCCATCACTTGTGTGTTTCCCCCCACTGTGGTATCCAAGTAATTTTACTCCTTAGTTAGTGCAGTTGTTTCTCAAGTATGAAACAGTTTCCTAAAGGAATGGGAGTGCTGTTGTTCCCGGTTTCTGGCTGCTTTGCTGTGCCTCAGTTTCCTAAGTGATGTGTCGGTAGCACTCTGGATTCTAGAACAAAAAAGCAAGGAAGAAAGCTCCATATCTCAGGAGACTCCCTTCAACACACACTGGGGCTTTCGTCTTCTTTCCAAGTCAATGTTCCTAAGAAGTAACATGTGCATTCAGTAAGCATTTTCCAGCACTCATCAACGCAATATTTCTGCTAACTGTTTAAGGGATAACTTTGCCACAAAGCCAACTTTGTTTAAGGGATAAATGCATGAGAATGGCCTGAAGATATTTAAAAGATGATAGATTGAACAGCAGAGAAAAGGGGAGACATCACAAGCCAGTTTCCAATCCCATGAGAAATGGGGACTGTGAAAATGTCTGATGAGATTCTAGTGCATTTTCCAACAGAGAACAGGATGGAGCCTTCTTAGGTCAGACAGGGGACTCAGGAGGGAAACATTATAGCTGTCTTCACTCTGTTTGAACAGAGCTCTCTGGTTTTCAGTGCAAAATGTTATCAGACGAGAGATTAATTGCTTCTAAAGGCAGCCAAGTAACTGCTAAAGGCAATAAAAAGGGGGAAGAAAGGATCTTTTAAGTAGAATTTAATGACCTTCTCCTCCACACTGTTTTACTTTGCCAGATTAGTATATATATACTCACTTGTATAAATGCAGATATGCATGTGTCTGCATGTGTGTGACTGTGTGTGCAGTGAGTCCATGCTGGCATACCTAATTTGCTGTTTTCTCTATGTTGATTATCTTTGCTCATAGAGACATTCAATGATTAAATCAACTAATCTCATCTAAACTAATCTGAAAACAAGAGGCACAATTGTTTCTACAGTTTGGAAACAAGAAGCCTCTATCCTGAGGTAGATTATTTATGTTCAGCAGACTTTTGGGACTGTCGTTCTCTGAAACAGGTGGTAGAAAAATTAAAATTGTTATACTCTGTCTTGGTCTTTCACTCCTGCTGGCTGATAGGAAGGTCTGTTCATGACAAAAGTTTCTTCCTAAATGCATTCTTGATGGGATTTTTATGAAGCAATACAGTGGCATATCAATCAATTCATACATGATTTCAGTAAACTTTTGATTCAAACTATCTCAGAGTACTAATCTATTACATTATTTTCAGTGGAAAAAATCAAATCTTTCCAGTTACCCAGTTATCATATGGTAGGAGAAGCAATTAGGAAAACTCTATACAGTTATTGCTCTAAAGAGTTTTTCATTAATTATCCTTAAATATTCTTCATTCAATATTTAGAGTTTTTGCTATTGTTGCTGTTTCTTTTTTGTTTGTTTGGTTTTGTTTGTTTGTTTGTTTTAAGTCACAGAAGTACTTCCTGGAGAGAAGTGAGGCTGGGGCACATCTGTCCTAACATTTCTGAGATATTTCTTGTAGGAATAGGTAAACTTGTCCTGCATCTTTTTTTAATCTGAGTTGATAAACGCCATACCTGAAATCAATAGCCATTTTTCAGAAGTTGCAGATGTGATAGAAGAAAGCAGTAAGCACAAATAGTTGTTCTTTTTCTGACTCACACCAGCATAAACTAGAACTGCAGGTAATGGAGTTAACAAAGTTCACAAACCATTTGCAGGTAGAATCAGATACAAAAGATTGTTTCTTATTTTTTCTTCCACTTAATCTCAAACCTTTCAGCTCAGAACCCTTCAGCTGGGGGAAGAACAAGTCAGCTATAGAGAAGAGGCTAAGAATAGACCATAAAGTATGTTTGGTAGAGGAGGACTCATTCTCCCAGAATTTTGCGGAGAACCACAGCTGTGGGTCAACACACATTCCCATAAAATGGTTATCAGATGCAAGTATGCAGTTTCCCAGCAGTACTCTGTGGTTCAGAGTTAGCAGCTAGCAATTCTCACCACATAGCTGAAGTCATTTCCCTGGGTTTGCCCCAGTTTTTTAAACAACATGAAACACACCACAAATTCTGGAAAGCCAAGAAGATAAGTCATGAAGCTCAGTGCTATTTGGGAAAAATGAAGGAGGGAGAAATAATTTAAACAAACACAAACATGCACATATTGGGAATAGCTGCATTCTGTGTTTACTGCACATTCATTTTGACAAAAGGAAAAGAAAAGCTGCTTTCAGTTATTTTTTCAAAGACAGACCACACACCACCTTCTTCCTAGCTTGCAAATTTTATCTCTTTTCCCACTTTGGAGAACAAATAACTGAGATATTCATATTAATGCCACAAGCTAAGGTCAAAGCAAGGATCATTGATGAGACGCTTCTAGCATTTGCAATTATCCCTGGATTCAGTGGAAGGAAAACTCATCTCTTTTGTGTCCCTTTAGCGGCAGGTATGATCATGCATTTGAAGGCTAACGCTTCAAGAGTACTGTTTGACAATGACTGCCAACAAGATCATGCAGTTGTCCTGGACCCTTCCCCGGCGTTGAATCTAAACTGAAATGAAACGTTAGCCTTTTCAAACATACTGTAACAAAATTCTTTAGTCTCTAGATGGGAACCAGTACAACTCTGTAGCTCTGTCCTAGGCAAGAGCTTATAAAGTTCCTTATTAATGTTCATTCTGAAGATTATTGCCTGAACAGTTTATAGTGATGGAAACCAATGACAAAGGTTTTTAAATATTATGATTGCATTAGAAATGAGGATACCTATAGATTGCTTCCTAGCTTTCCTACATAGACCATGCCTTTTGGGGCCTAGTCACCTCCAGTAAGCGTCCATGCAGGGGATGCCAAAATTGCAATTTATTTTGAATTGCCTTCCTACAGCATTGCTTACACTGGTCTTGGAACAGGAAGGGAACTATCAGCACTGTGAATTGTGAGTAGGTAGTAAAGCAGGGAAAGAAAGGGATCTTGTTGAGTTTGAGCAACAAAGCAAGCTAATCCAGCCAAGTAATCTTCCTGGGCTTTCTCTATAGTCAGTGAAGACCTCTTGTGAGGCCAATTCAGAATACCTAAATCAGACTTCTGCTCAGAAGAACCTCTGCCATTACCCATTGACTCTAAAGGGAAGCAAGCCAGTTCCATCTGGTGAATACCTCCTGAATAGTGAAGTCACTGAAATCCCATCAAGAGGCTAGAGAATAAGATCACTCACGGCTCCTTCTGTTCTCCCTTGTGCATCCTCTACTTCACTCATCTGTGCAAGCATTTTCCACTTATGACCACCCTATGGTCCCTGATGTTTACAGTGCTGGAGCACTTGGAATCATTTGCTATATTTAACATGTATTTCATTGCAGAATATCAGTTTTATAGCAGATGATTCAGTAATACTTAAAACTATTATCATCCAGCTTCAAAGCAACAGTTTTATCCATCAAACTAAGACTACATTACTAAGAAAGCAGCAATACTTTTTGCTACCTAAATTCGAGTAAGGGGCTCTGACAAAGAGAGGCAAAGAGACTTGTCCAACGTTGCCAGCTGCTGGTGGTGCAATGGAACCCCTCATCCCTACAACTCAGGTTACTCCTACACCTGCTAAACCCCACTTTGAAATTGCTTTCTTACCCATAGTGGGTTCTGAGGCTAAATTAATTAAAGTTTGAGGAGCTTAGTAGTCCTGAGATGAATGAAGCAATGTACACTAAGTGCATGATAAATATTTTATGCTTTGTGTCCATAAGACGCTAAAGATGAGTATATCATTACTCAAAGTCCAAATAAGAATTTGCTTGACAGAAAAGAGAAAAAGCTGTTTCATCACTATTTTGTTTAATTGGTCAGCAAATGGATTTTCCATCCAAGGGGAAAAAGGAGGCAAAACAAAATCACACAGAATACTTTTAGAGAACAAAATGGAAAAGATTGAAAATATCACCTCAAAGCAGAGCTTTAATATATCCTTCTTAATTAAAAAGTCTTGATTTTTCAACATGCAATTCTTCTTTTGCTTTTTAAAGAAATATAGCCAAAATCAGTAAGATTTCCAGATAAATTAATTTTCCATCATAGAAGAAAAACTATTTGAGTGTGAGTTTACCAGTTATCCCCACTCTTTTCTTCTCCAGCCTCCACCTTTTGGATATCTCTCTCTCTCCATGGACAAAAGATACTGTCTACTTGCACTAAACTCATTATGATGTGGATCATTTGGAATTGCGGCCTTTACTCAAGGCTGTTGACTGGAAAATCTACTCTTTTTTCTTATAGTTGGGCACAGAGAGATATTACAGGTCAAAAACAAACAAGAAAATGAACAAATTAATAATAATAATAATAATAATAATAATAATAATAATGAGTGAGAAAGAATATAAATGCAATTGATGAGGAAATGTCTAAAGTGCTAATCTTTGACTCTCTTCTTCTTACAAAGTCAATGGTTAAAGTTGTCATATTTGGTTTTCCCAGGTATGTTGCTCATTTTCACCAGGAAATTTTATCTCAGATTAAACAGATAGCTAGTAAAGATTATCTGAGTTTTCTTGACAAATGTCACTCATTTTAAAGGTTGCAGTCTGCCTGATTCAGCTGCTGTATAACTGGAAGTATCTAATTATCCAATGTACAAACAAAGTATCTTATGTAAAATCATGAAAGCAACCACTTCTGCAAAACCTGGACTTGCTGGTGTCATGTAATGCAGAGGTGCGCTGTGAAGTGACATCAGCCCAACCTTCATGAGGGACTTCACATGAAGCAGAAGGTCTCAGACATTTAATCAGTGATAAAATCACTGTTTCTGAAATACCAGCCTCAGGTGCATATCCCATCCAGCAGCTCTCAGACTCCTGCATGGAAATACTGTATATTTACAGCTCTTTAAACTCACAGTAGGAACACTTACACCAATTTAAAGCTCCCTGGAGAATTCTACTTCAAATGTAACTAAGATAACTTTCATAATATTTCTGAAATATGTACAAAACATTATAATGGCAGAAGAAATTATAACTAAAATAGCTAATGATAAAACTTCTTCTGTTGTTTCTGTTCTAAAAAAGCCTCAGATGGCTAAATTAGATATGAATACATCTGAAAGTTACCTGTAGCCACCTCTACCACTCAGAGACAGAGTGCTCACACTTCATGTCTACTACCGTACATGTAGGTGCTTCCTCTGCAGAATGTTTATTTAATCACTCTAAATGCTTCAGATCTACCCAGTACAATAGTTCCTTGTTATCTCTCCTTTTTATTCTTACAACCAGTACCCTTATTTTTTCATATTAACATACTGTACTCATTTACCTGAATTCAATCTTCTGTTACTTTTATTTTTAATTTGTATTTATTTCAGTGATTTTTGCTCATTTGGTAAATTGCAGGAAAATGTAGTAAAATTTAAATTTACTTACTACTTAACAGTAATAGTTATAAGCAGGTATGAGTATATGAATATGGTGTGTTTGGTTTGTTTGGCCTTGATATTAATAATGCAACACTGACTCAAAAGTTATCTAAAGTGAAGTGAATGAAAGCTTTATGAAGGAGACTACTCAGTGGAGCAGCAATTTTTGACACCACGTATGAAACTACTGAAGCAAAACTGCTACAAAAGGAACTCCTAAGGTTTTTAGATGAAAATTCAGATGCTTTGACAAAAGGGGTAGTTGGTAAATCCCTCCATTCTAACCCTTCTATCCGTATTCTTGCACATGCACATCCCCCAGCTACTGAGATGGTGTGCAGTTTATATATCATTTTTTAGTGTGCTGTGACAGGACACAGAAGGAAGAAGGAAACTATCAAAAAATTTGATTTTTAAACAAACATCAAATTTTCCTGTGACCCAGCTTCTGATATTTGAATATTGGGGTATGACAGCAGTAGCATATTTTCTCATCAGCATTCCCTGGTTTTATTCTCTTGGATGGGCTATTAGGACACTGAACCTGTCAAGACCTGCCACTGTTATAAGCAAATACACCAAAAGGTAGGAGTCCCCGCTTAACACAAACAGGAGGTCTGCAGTAAGCGATGCAGTCTGAATTCTTTCCCCATGGGGTATTCTGTGCTGCTTTACTCCTTTTATTTGTAAGGGCTGCAAAAAGACTCATCGACAAAATATAGTGATAAAAGAAATCTGAATTAAAAGCAGTAGTTCAAGATAGAAGAGAGCAGATAAAGCCTGGCTTTCAACAGCCTTTTTTGATAGCCAGTAAAATAACCAGCCCTTTCCCTCAACAGACACATCAAAAGAATGTTCTTTTTTTTAAGCAACTGCTTCTTTTTCTGAAGCTATATGGTCCTTAACATTGCTTGAGACTTCTACTTCTCCATCAAATTTGCTGAAATTAGACAAAGCCCTCCAACGTTATTAAGAAAGGTCAGGCGGAGAGATAGACACATGCATACACAGAGTATGATCAAACACAAGCCCGAGGTAAAAATAACAGTTTGGAATTTCCACTGCCAGCGTTTGAGAACTTCTCATTACAGGATCAGCAATGAACCCTGGCACTGCTGACTGGAGCCATTTATTGTAGACAGTGAAAATATTGTTTGCTCTCCAACAAAATGTTTCCTCCTTCTTCTTGGCCTCACATGAGAAATGGGTAAATTGCTTAAGAGCAGAAATCTAAATCCTGCCATGGCTATCAGAATCCCTCTACCTTATGAGGAGAATCAAAGACATCCTAGGTGAGGTATAATTGATTTGGCATGGTTAATCTAGCCTCTGTGCACGAATATGTATGAGCATGTTACGGTTTTCTCACATTATTTCATTAATCAGTTAAACTTCACTACCTCCAGTCAGAAAACAATGTCTTTACTGGGGGAGAGGACAAGTGCAGGGCGATCAGTCTCTGTTTGTTGCAGTACGGGAACCCAGGGGTCCATAGGGCAAAGTGTAGGTAGTAACGTTGCTGCTAAAATAAGCTACAGGACAGTCTTTTCATTCATGTACTTTCAGGGTCACCTCATGTATAAACAGGCAACATTAGAAAAAATTGTGTTTCAAAGACATGTGAGGATAATACAAGAGTAAATCACCCACAGAACGTGCTTCTCTCAATCACCTCTTACCTCCAACATCATAAAAGTTTCTTGTCCCTCTGGTATTCTTACTTGTGGCAGGAAAAAAGGCCTTTTCTATATACTCCTATTTCGGAAAAATACTTCTCTGTTGCCCTCATGCTCACTTCACCTTACCACCTTGACCAGAGAAGATGGTAACTCTTGTGAGACGCAAGTTGTTCATGCGTCCAAGTGACTGACATCAGGATGCTGCGATTTCAATGACATCAGAAACAACATGCTCAGCTTTTCCAGCTGAATCCAAGCTGGAATTTGTAGGCTGTGCCTTAAAATTGGGAAACATTAATTTAACATAGGCAAAGTCTGATCTCAGTTACCGCAGAAAGAGAAAACTCCCTTGCATAAATCATTATAGGGCAAAGTCTTCTTTTTTTTTTTTTTTATGAAAAAGTTCTATCAAGACACATCTGAAAAGGGGTGCTGAACAAGGAACGCTATTAATAGGAAATGTTCAGATGAAGACCTAAAAAATACCAATCAGCAACTTTAAAGATGACCCAAATTAGTCTGTATTCTTGTAAAACCGAAGTCATCCATGAATACTTGTACAACCTCAGGCAAAGAGTTGCCTGATGTCTCGTTAGTAAAAGTGATGAGATTTTCTTCATATATCACTGACCTAAAAATGAACTCAGATCTTGCACAAAGCAGTTTGTACCTCATCGATGAATTCCTGTGTATTTGACAACCCTATTAGAAAAAGAGTTGATGAAGCAGATGCAAAAGGCATGGTTGTTTCTACCAACACATATTAGAAAAATATCTTTAAGAATATCTAGAATAGCAACTAATGGGAAAATAAACTTTTTAAAAGTATGAAGTGATGCCTCTTGAAATTTTGTCAAAAGGCAGTAGTGTCAGTTGACTGAAAAAGATGGGTGGATTATGAAATGGCAACAAACCAGATCAAAGTCTTGTAGTAGGGTTTTATTCACAAAATTGCCTCACCTTGGATTGCAGAGAAGATGATGGAAAATCTCATTGACTTGGAACTAGACTAGCCATTCCTAGAAGCCAGATAAAATTACTGTAGGCATGTAAAAGTCAGTAATTAGAAGGTTTAATATTTTCTGACCAAAAATGGGAGGAATCAATAGAAGGTTTCCAGCAGAAAAGAAATGTGGAAGATTTGTAGAAAATTTGAGTTCTCAGTGATGGGAAGTTTGTCAATTAAAAAAAAATTAAAGGACACTCCCCAAGCATATGCAGGCTGAATTAAGCAGAGAAGATCACGTCAACACTTCAGAAAATGGAAATGTTGAAACTTTGTTCTATCTCCAAATGCCAACAGTGAATAAGAAACAGATGCCAAAAGCAATGCTCTCCTCAATGACAAAATACTGCATGTGTTTTGCAAACACAGCACTGATTCAATTTTGATAAGTATGGTTGCAATTTTGGATCATTCTACCTTTTTTTTTTGTTAAATTTTATTAATTATAACACTATTATTCATCCAGAAATAATTTTAGATGTACTAATATTATCTCATATTACCATTTGTTCTTTAACAATTTTTGTGAGGAACTACCTGATGATGTAAATTATCAGCAAATATATATGAGCGGTTATATTCAAGAAGCTCTAACTTCAATGAAGAGCAGATTACTCAGGATGTTTGTTATTTATTGGGATAATATTTGACATTTTAATTATGAACTTCATTTTACAACACTGTGGAAGACAAAACCAGAATTTGCTCTTTAGCAAAAATATGAATGTCTCCAAAGGAGATTTCATTGTATTTTTCATATGTTTTCTTCTACTAGCTAAAAGCACTAGGCCGTGATGAGCCAGACTCCAGGCCAGTTCTAGCCCCTCTCTAGAAACTCTTTCTACTGATATTGTATCCTTTTTAGACACAATTATGCCTTTTCAACTGTTGATATTCTGAATTGCAGTTTTATGTCAGTTTCATATCAGATTGTCTTTTACTAGATCATTTGAATGTGTATTAATGTGTATTCATATCATGTATCTTTAAATTTGAGTTTAACAGTGACTTTGTTTGGTATTCAGCCAGGTAAAGACAACATAAAGACTCTTCTGGTCCTGACCACTCTGTGTCCCTACAGCCTCTAAGTCTCTGAATTATTAAAGGAAAACTGTTCATTAGGCACATCTGTAAAATATGTTCCGTATAATATTGAGTGCTTAAAGAAAAGAAAAAGGGCTACTAAAAGAAAATAGTGACAAGATCACAACATCTTGGATTCCTTTAACAAGAAGAGAATTTACTTAATGTGCAGTAGGACATAAAATAATGATCCAAGCTCTACGGGAGCTTTTGTTCATGAGTTCAGATGATGGGTAAGGTGTCTGAAGTTAAAAGGAATGAAATACCTCAGAGGCACTGTTTTGGGCAGCGTATTTTTAGTCTGTTCAGGAGGAAAAAAAAAAGAAGTCAGGCAAACATTTCCCAAGGCCCCTTTTTTTTTTTTCCTTTTTGTATGATCAGCCAGACACAATCTATCCAAAATTCTTAAGAAACAATCCTGCATGTGCTCATGCTCTAAAATCAATGGAGTCTTAAATACAGATTCCGGTATAATAACTCAAGATTTCGAGACTACTCACAGTCATTTGTGCTGATTAGGCATTTTATTTCACATAAATTCCTAGAGACATCTTTCTCCATCAACTTTTTAATAAATCCATATTTAGACAAAATTCTTGCTTGAACTGAGCAAAGGTTTTTGAACTCACAAACCAGTCAGAATCAAAATACTCTTTATCTAGAGGTAAGCTAAAAGAAGTCTCATAATCCCTCTCTGAGAATACGCTGTGAGAACATAAAACCAACTGAATCAGATTAGAACAAGTCAGTGGCTAACATGGATAGTGGTGACTTTGTATTTAATAAAAATTCTTCTGTGGATTTTCTTTTTCTCCTATGATGTTTTTCAATCACTTTTTGAAAGTCTGTGACTTTCCAGCATCCACAACTCCAGGTGAAAGCAGTTCTTCACTTGTGGGTGAAGAAAAATCACCCTTTGGTCTATGAATCTACTGCCCGCTAGTCTGATGTACTTGTTCTTGTACTAGAACAGACAGTGAACAATAATTTCATATTCACCTTCTCCATGCCATTCATGCTCCCACAGATTCCCTTTCACTCATTTCTTTTTTTTGGCTGAAAGGTCCTGGTCTATTTGTTTGCTCCTCATGTGGAAGGTATTTATTTCATGGTTTTGATTACCCTTGTCAACCTTCCTGAAAACTTTTCTAGCTATACTACATTCTTTTTTAAGAAGCAGAGGAAGAGGACAAGGGGCAAAGGACACATCTTAAACCTAGCACAATAATTGCAATGAAGTTATAAGTGGATTTATGCAATAGCATGATGCTTTGTGTTTTGTTCTCTATTCATTTTCTAATATACTATTTAGTTTGCCTTTCTGAGAACTACTGAGTGCTGAACTGATATTTTCACCCAACTATTTATTATAACCACAAGATCTTGTCTCTCAGTGGTAGTAGTCAGTTGAAATGACATACTGTTTACAGATCCTTTATACTGCTACCTTCTGCTGTATTTTACTATCAAGTCATGAAAAATGAAAAGCGATTTTTACCTGTGATATTGCAGAGAAATCAATGGTCAGCACAATCTCACATGTCACATAATCTTATTTATTTGCTCTGGTCAAACCTACACTGTATCCACAGCATATCTTGGGGACTCTGTCAAGAATTTCCTGGGATTCTGCCCTGCTCTCAATGGGAGTGGAGGACTCTGTCTCAGTCAACTTTCTGCTGAAGCAAAGGGAGAGAAGTGACCAGCTATTGCCCTCTCGCACCAAGCAACAAGAGCTTTTATGAGGGTGAAAAAAAAATCTGGATCTTATTATTATTTAGCATATTATGTTTAATGTTGAAAAAGGAGGGAAATGACTAATCAGGATTGTTTGAAACCTAACTGGGACTGTTTGGAAAAGGATGCACTGCTTGTAGCTGTGAGGCACTGCGGTGGCAATTTAGAAGGTGGTTTCATAATAAGTCAGTATTTTATAACTAGACTGGTTTAGCCTGTATCAAATGCATATCACCTGTTGTCCTTTCTCAAGCAAGCCTGTGATATTTTTGATTCACTTTTAGTTCATTCATTCGTACCATACAGAACAGCATTGGTGGGCCTGGTCTCATAAAAGCAGATCACTAAGGCCCTTGGGGCACAGGAAACCAGCAAATGCATGTTAAAAAAAAAAAAAAAAAAAAAAAAAGAAAAAGAAAGAAAAAGAAAAGCCATATGACCTAGCACAGGAAACAAATCTAATGAAGGAATGTCCTCAGCTTTCACAGGAAATTATTTTCATTTTATGCCATTTTCTACATCCATAAAAGGTAGCAGAGTTGACCTCCTGTGCTCCTACCTAACCTTTTAGCATAAAGGACTGGAGAGGAGAAGTGTTGACTTGGTCAACAAGATGCTAATCCATTAAGAGTGTAACAGGGAACAGACTCTTTTCATCACGGGCAGCTTCACTGCTGCACCCCAGCCAACATTTCGAGACACAGCTTAGGAGAGAACGGGTGGTATCTGTTGTTTTATATCCAGACTGAGGTATTTAAAAGGTGCTTCATTTTCAGAAAACTGCTGAGCACTTGCTTTCTAGCAAATAGACTCCAAATGGGTCACTCGGAATCACTGACTATCCTTAAAATCCTGATCATTTGCACTAAAGAATGTAAAGCAAGGCTGTAATAAATCACAGGTTACTGTTAATAAGGGAGGGTGGTGTTACTTGACATGTTTTATCACACACACTTGCTGATTCTGTTTGATTTTGATTTACGGCAGAAGCTGAGATAAAATTTTCATCTTCATCTCACACAGTCCACGCCTTGGTTCACTTCAGCTTTCTGAAGAATGCAACTATCTTACAACATGACAGTCCGTTTATTGGCAGCTCTTAGTGCCGATACGACACTAAGAAATAGTGCTAGAGACATAATGCTGGACTGACTATGAGGAAGATATCCCACAAGCTCTTTGCATGGCACAGGTAATGATAGAACAACTGTAGGTAGACTTGCAGTTTGAATCTCATGTATGTTTTCTTATGACAGAAAAATTCAAGAATGTAAAAATAATAGCTATTGAATTACTAAACATCAAAATGTTGCTTCTTCAAGTAATTGCTTTTTGAGACAATTTTAACAAATGCCTTAGGTTAGTAAGTTGACACACACACACACACACACTCAAACACACACTTTTTTAGACTGTTAAAACTACAAGAAAAGGGTCAAAAATGTGGCTAAGTGGAAACTTTTCAGAGAATCAATGGTCAGACTTTAAGAAATAACTTTACCTGCATGATATTCATTGTATTCCCACAGTTTTATAAACCCTCAAATTAACACAAATGCAATGAATCTTCAAAAATTAATGAGTTTAATGAGTGAACAAGAATCAATCAATCTCTCTTGTTTCAAAAACACTAATAAGAACTTAAACCTTTGAGTCATAGCCTCTTGCTAATAACATGCTTTTTGCTTTGAAGAGAATAATTAAATCATCACCACATTCCTTTTCCTCTGTATAACTTCCTGTGTGATATGAATATAGATCAAAACATAACCTTTCTCCCCTAAGGGTTCTTTCTTATATCGCTTTGGAAAATGACTAAGATTTTGTGAGTGGCTTTCGTTCTTCAAGGCATCCAAATCAGGCAATGAAGTGAGCAATGCTGATTGCCTAAACCTCAAAAGGACTTGATAAGCTAGACCCAGCCTAACTTTTTACAAACATGTTAGCTAATGCACAAATCTATGCAAGACTTGTTAAAGAATGAAAGTTATAAATATCAAAGCATCCACACAAGAAGGACAAAAAGCAGGTTATCTTGACAGTAGAGGGGATTTTGACAAAACAGGCATAACTGAAATTACCAAGAACATCCAGAATCTATTTAGAACTGCAATATCCAACTCAAAAATACATATGAAATTGAGGTTAGGTCAAAAATGTAGGGGAATAAAATTTTGCCATAAAGATGTGATAGACTCTAAGAAGAGTAAAAATCAAAGTTAAAAGTTTGCTCTATTAGTTTTTCTCCATGCCTGCAAGCCCTAGGTCATAAAGGAAAAAAATATATTGTAGCTGGTTAATATTACCATTCTCCTCATCAGATAAAGGCTATCGAATGCAGAACGTGGGGAAAGATCAGAGACAACCAAGTCTCATAAAATGATGATAATAAGTGACCTTTGTAACCTGTGTATAAACTGGTCAAAAGTCACAATGTGAAAAGGTTAACAGAAGCAATTTCTTGGTACCTTTAAATTCTTACTGCTTGGAATTACTATTAACCTACTGTATTTCCGTCTGCTGGTGCATTTTTAATTCAAACAGGTAGCGTATTATTGCTAACAGCTGCATTTCTCATATAGTTATGATGAGGCTGGTGGAATACAGTTGGGTCAAAGCACTGGGAGAATGAATAAAGTGCAGAAACACATGTAAGGTGACCTGGCTTCTATTCCTCACCCTGACAAAGATTTGCTGTGTGACCTTGAATAAGTTCCTTGGCTTCTTTGGGTTTTCATTTTGCCATCTGTAAGGCAGGAGTATTGTGCTATCCAAGTCTCTGCGAAGCTAAATTCACTGGAACGTAAAGAGTTTTGAGATCATCTAACCGAAATGGTGGGTAGAAGTGTAAAACATTACTATGCATGTTAAACAGTTATTGCTTATGGCCTATGAGTGCCTCAAAAGGATGTCATCTTTCAACCGATGGTCTAAATCAAGAAACTAAACTACTAAACTACTATGACCAAGACAAAATACATGGAACCCACTCAGTCATGGACATCATGGTACATATTTCAAGTGATGAAAGAAAAAGTTTGAGAAGGCTTAGAATGATGGCAGGAGTTTCAGAGAGTTGTTTTCTTCCTTGCTGCGGTGCACAGATGGAAAAATAAAAAAGCTGAGGTCTGGATGTAGGAAGAAATCTTAAACTATGACGACTTAATTTCTCAGAGTGCATGACTTTAACTATCAGCAGGTCAACAGGTTTTCTTCTCCCACACAGCAGAGGAACTCCTTTGTTTAATGGTGTAACTTTGTTTTTCTTATCAAGCCATGAAGTTAGGCTCACAGTCATATTTGCCTTTGTGTTATACATAAGCTCCTAACAAGATTACTACCACACTCTCCCTCTACCTGCAACAAGTTAACTCCTGATTCTGAAAACAGCTTGTTTAACATTTCCAAAAACACAAATCATATCCCAAAACCCCAGTTTGTTATTGCAATCTTCTTTTTTGTAGATCACTTTACACACTGTCTATAAAATGTATTTGTTTCCTCTTAGGCATGTAACTCTTAAATTGACACTAGAAATACATGTGTGTAAAAGTACAAAGTTGTAACAACCCACGAAATGGATTGTACATATGGTTTTTGGTGTGTGTATGGCATTTGCTTCTTTTATTCTGTGCAATTAATACTACCTACGGTTATGTATTTTACCAGCCCTTTATTTTGAAATGTCAGCAATAAAATATGGTTTAGTAAATCTGTCTTGCTATATCTCAGGCCAAATTACCAAAAGACAGTCTTGATTCCTCCCTGACCACAGACAATTGATTCTCTTGCTGGATTTGGTTTAGTGCAACTAGAGTCTATTTCAAGGAGAAGATATATTGTCTCTTTCTGGTCTACTGCCCTGGGAAAAGGGGAATTTTCCAGCCTGGTATGCATTTTTCTGAAGAGTGGGTTTTCTTTGTAATTGTACTTAAAAATGAAAGGAAGTATGAAAAAAGTGTTCAAATATGGACATATACAAATTTCACATCTATTCAGGATCTCATCCTACAAACAATAAGTGTGTGCGTAACTTCCTGGAGGTCTGTGGCTTATGCTGAGCATTCTGAGCTCAAGCAGGATCAGACCTCTCGCTTTGAGAAAGCAGTGTCCTCATGCTGGAGAAGACCTCAGGATCTTCAGCTCACTGCGTTTCTATCTAATGTTTCATTTTTTTTCTACAGGAAACTAAAAATAATTAAGCCATCTGGAAAACTTACGAAACAAAGATTTTTTTGTTAATGTATGTGTGAAATGGTATGTGTCTATGTATGCAAGGTCAACTGCAAACAAATGCAAAAACTTAGCACTTGATTCTATAAATGTTAAATTGTACATCCAGATGCCTTTTTTTTTTTTTCCTACAATCCCAGCGCCCGCATAGTTAATTTAAGAACATATTTGTCCAAGAGTTTCTCTTAGCACCAAGCATATCTTTTCTACTCTTACTCCAGGTTGAAATGGTAATGAATAGGTCAAGTACTGATGAGGCCACACCTTGAAAATTGTGTTCAGTTTTGGTCCCTCACTATAGTAACAACATGGAGGCCCTGGAGCACGTTCAAAGAAGGGGCTGGAGCACAGACCTCATGAGGAGCGGCTGAGGAAGTTGGGGTTATTTAGTCTGGAGAAGAGGAGACTCAGGGCAGACCTTATCACTCTCTGTGACTACCTGAAAGGAGGTTGTAGTGAGGTGAGGGTCAATCTCTTCTCCAGAATAACTATGGACAGGACAAGAGGAAATGGCTTCAAGTTGCGCCAGAGAAAGTTCAGGTTAAATATTGGGAAAAAATTCTACATGGAAAGAGTAGTCAAACATTGGAACAGGCTGCCCAAAGAAGTGGTGGAGTCATCGTCCCTAACAGTGTTCAATAAATATGTAGATGAGGCACCTAGGGACACGGTTAAGCAGGCATGGTGGTGATGGGTTTATGGATGAACTTGATGATCTTCAAAGCCTTTTCCAATCATAATGATTCTGTGATTCAATCTACATGCTGAAGTCACACTTACGGGTTGACAGAGTTCAGACCTAGGAGGTCATATCACCCTGTTCATCCTCTTGCAGAACTGTGGCCAAGGAAAAACATCTTCTCTCATAGCTCCCTTTTCAGATGTGTGAGTAGGATTCAGTGGAAGTCAGAGAACTCTTCACCTTCTAAACTGGTTCTCTGCTGCATTTAGAGACAGAGTGTGTAAATTCATGAGGGAATACAAAGACAGTGCCCATAAAGCTGTTTTACAGTTGCTTTTCAGACTACAACTGCTCTTTAAAATATTTAGAGATATATTTTAATATTTTATTGGGTATTCTGGTTTACAAGGAAGCATCTGACAGCACCACAATGTAATGCTTGATTTTCCATGCCAATATCTCTAGTTTCAAGTGTTTCAAACAGTGTGTTTCAGCAATAGTTTCAAGTGAGTTTATTTAACTCAGTTTGCATCCTCTGGAAATGATGTGAACAGGCAGAATGAGGATTCCAGTAGAGCAATGCATACATTAGCACTGGCCAGAAGTCAGGAGTTCTCTTCCATTAAAAAAAAAAAAAGTTGTTTTTTTGAGAAAGGAAAAAAGCCACTCATGCATTGAAACAGAAAGCCCATACTAAGAAATTTTACATGCAAACTGTCTCATTCCATTTCGTAGATACTTTGTATTATTAATTATTCACTAGGTCAATGTCTGAAATTTAAGTATTTCACTTCTCAAATGCACCCTAATTGTCAGAAGGGAGGTGTTGCATTTTTTTGTCTTGGTCTCTGTATCAGTATCTCAGACTGGAATGAAAGAACTCCTGAAAAGAGGTAACAGTGTATTTGCTTTATAGTATTTGACAGCCACCAGGGAAGAAAATTCACCTGGGAAACTGGAGAAAAAAAGTGAGGTCATGTTAGTAACTTTCACTACTTCTCAGCTGCCTGTTTCTGCTGAAAGTCACAGCCTTGGTAAGCACTTGTGTGTTTTGCTGTTGTTGCGGTACAGGAGAGACTGAAATAGATTTTGCTTTGGAATGGAAACTCCTACAATTTTTATAAGTTCCAGCATCTCAATAGAGAGACGGAACCTTGTCAGAACGCCCCAGTGTGATGGCAAGTAACCATGTGATAATAACCTCCAGTTTAAATCCATGCCTGGAACCAGAAAGACACTTGCTCTGAAATTAGTTGCACTCCTGCAGTTACCCAGCCTTGTTTTCTCATCTTTTGCAGGGAATTCCCATTCCCTTGGAAAGAGCATCAATTGATTCAAAACTATAGGAAAGTTAGTAGGATGAAGATGATTTCTCATTTACCCAGTGCCCTGCATCTTCTATCTAGGATAAGAAGCTGGGCTAAAGTAGTGAGCTGTAAATATTACTATAAATCAGACCAGTGTCATCAGGAAATACTGCAAATAGCACCAGAGTTGGTGACCATATATTATTATGGAGGTCCAGGTTTACGTGGACTCACTTCTCTCAGGTAAAGGAATAAAAAGAACCTGTGCTCCATATGCATAAACCACAGATGAGGTTTTGATCTCTGAGATGCCTGTTTAAAAGAGGAAATCTTTTTCAGTAGCACCACGAGTCAGGCCTGCTCTTCTCATCCCCATTTTTTTTTCTTCCCCTGATTCCCCCACTTAATTAAAGTATCTAACTAAGTCCTCTAATTCAGAGATAATTTCCAAACTACCAAAACAATAAATCATCATTCAGTCGCTTTTCCTGGTCCATAGTATATCTGGTAGTTACTGCTTAGGGTAGATAGTTTCAGCCTAGTTTCTAGAGAAAAACAGTAGTTTCACAGCGTAGTAGAGGAGGGAAAATTTCATCTGACAGCTCCATTCTGTAATATGTGCAGGCCATAAAACTCTGAAAAGTAAGCTCTGAAAGAGATATGTTTGAATCTATATACTGCCTCTTTGACCCCTTTCACTGGTAGTGATATTATCCTAAACTGTATGGCAATAATCCTGATCTTCCTGTTTTGCATTGTGTTTGGACAACAGGACCTTAGCCATGACAAGTGGGATTTAATTGCACTGTGGTATGACCCATTCTGATTACAGGAGTCAAAGGTTTGGCATAGATGGACTAGAAATACATTGAGCTCCCTGATGGTATTTGAAGGGAAGAGAAGCTGTGCTATGGAGAGGAAAAAAAGTAAATATCGCCTTTATTGATGGTAGGATCAATAAAATTTATTTCAAGAGATTCAACAAAAAGCTGACTTAGGAAGCTACAGTGAAAGGTGGCAGGTACAGCCAAAAATAATGGAACATTTCCCACAAGCAACAGCTGGGTAGTCCAGAGATCTCAATTTTGGAAATAACAGTGAGGAAGATACATGCTTTCCAAACATCAACCACATTTCTTAAAGTAAGTTGTTCAGGATTTCTGAGGAGATACAAGGAAAGAGGTATCCAAATCTATGGCACTTTTCCTTCTATATTCACACTTGGTAGAAGTATATAGGGACATAAATAGTTAGTGCTCAAAACTAGGCTTTCTCAGCTTATACAGCAGTACCAAATCCATCTCAAAATAATGAGATCTTGAAGTAGAGCCTGAATATACATATATATATATATATTTTTTTTTCTCCTGAAGGTGAAAGAAAAGGAAAAATATTTATAACTACTCATCTATTTCTCCACCACTTACTCTACTTTCACACTTACAAAGGTACCATAGGTCTGTCAGCATTAAAGGAGGTGTCCTAAGTAGTTGTGGGAGGGGAGGAAAAGCATCAGTCATGCTGCAAAGTACCACTGTGTTTGCACTTGCTCTCTGAATTTTCTCGCAAAATCAACACACACTGTGAATAGCAAACTGTGTGTTTAAAAATAGAAAATAAGATGAGTTAAGCCTGAAGCCAAAATTTGGATCTGGAAACCTCTGTAATTTGGGGAAGACTGGATCAATATCCAAACACTGCGGCTCTGACCTCTTCCTAAAATACAACAGTTGACCTCCATCTACCCTCGCTGAGTCCTCTTCTCAGATGGTTGCAGCTCCCTTTGCTGCTTGTGGCAGACCACTTCAGAACAAAATACACCAGGGGACTGAGAGACAGTGAAAGGAGAAACGAGAGGAGTCTTTTCTGAGATGTTAGTTCTGCAATATGCCTTTTCATTAGAGTCTGAATTAAATGAACACTCACTTCTATTCCATCACCGAACTTTACCTCTTGGATAAAATGACAATAAAAATAACTTCCAGTTTCAGTGATGTTTATTAGCATTTTCACACAAATCATCATGTTCATTCTAACAGTTTTATTTGCTTGATGGATGATCAAGATCTGTTGCTTGTCACTGCTAACGGTAATGATTGAATAACTAAATATCTGCTATACTTTACACCTTTTCCAAATGACTGCAGTGATTTTCAGCTTTATCTATTCTGCAACATCAAACTCTCTGCTGAATTTTCTTTTACTAGGAGAAGGAAGCCCCAGAATAACATTGCCAAAATTGCTGGTTATTCATTATATTTCTGTGAGGTTTGATTTGCCTTAGGATATTGGGAAATGCCTTACATTTGTGTTAGAAATGTTTCATGACTGCAGCTTTGAAAGTGCCTGTGGAGCCAGTGCTCTAAGCTGCCTCCTGGCTTTGCTATATGTGATCTTTAAGCACACTATTCAGAAGCCCCACAAGTAGATTTCATCCCTGCTTCTACTAGGAGTAATTTATTCAATACTATCTCCTAAATTCATCTGAAGTATCTAGAAGCTTTCAGGAAGAAAATGCAACATTCAAATTCACCCTAAACTGTATTTTAGAATAGTAGAATTTGCACATGTAGCAATTGCAGTTTCATATGTTTTTATGGTGATGCATCCTTGAATGGAAGTGGGGCAGATCTGTGCCTTGAGATCTGAAAATTCTGTATTTTCGGAAATCTGAAAGGATGAGATGTTTGGCATCTCCGTGCGGTGGCAATTGACATCTAAAAGTAGTCTATCTCTGTTAAGAGGCCTCAAAACCAGCAAGGATTTCTGCTTGAGAGAATTCTGAACTGCAGCCTTGTAACTCTCAGAGGGGGAAGAAATAATGACTTCTTCAAAACAAGAATGCCAGCCACAGCATGGATGATTCTTTAGAATAAAACAGTTTGAAAGACCAAAAAGATATGTAAGCTATCCAGAAATCTCTCTAAAAAGAAAATACTGAATTTCTTTAACAAAAAAGAATGACTTATCCCACCTGGTATCTGTGTGCCTTGTCTTCACTAAAATAATTTATGTCAGAGTTTTATGGTTTTCATTGAAAAAGAAGTATTTAATATTAAAAAAGGAATTTTTTCAATTTACTTTATCTTGCAGATCATTTAAAAAAAAATCTCACCCAAACTCAGAGAATTTTCATAACAGAACAGGACCTCATATCAAGTCCCCTAATCAGTAAAACGTCCTTCAACTTAAATACTATAAGAGAAAATTTAAATGCTATTTTGAAAAATACAACAAAAATACCATTTTATTTTAATGTTACTTCTGTTAATAACAAGTTCTCAAATGGCAGATGAGGAACACCCATTATTACTACTTTTGTTCTCAATTTTGTATAAAGAAACAACTTTTTGAGAGGCTGAGCCTTTTTAGCACATTTGGCTACATTTTAAAATATGACCATGAGGAGAAACCCTGGTGATTTAATGCCACTTGCTTTACAAGGGCTTCTAATTTGGACCAAAACTCTGTGGGTTAAACAAGTGTCTTTCTTTGGCAATGCAGTTGAAGAGAAAAAACAAATCGGCAGATTCTAGCAGAGACACCCAGCATGCAGCAGAGAAGTACCCAGACAGAGAAACACACATGGTCAGCAGCCTGTCGGATAGCTATGTTGTTTTTAACTTTCATTTGATGTGCAGAAATTACTATAGTTTTTTTTTTTTTTTTTTCCAAGTACTCAATTCCTAATTTGTCTGAATCAAATACACTTAACAAAACCTTATAGTTGAGGTAATGCAACTCTGAGCTCAGTGGAGCTGTTCCCTTTTGTGCTCCAGGCATATCTACAATATCTGGCTTGATTAATCTGTTGACTTTGAACAGTTTATTTAAAATGCCAAATGAATTGTTAATGTGGGAAAACACTATGGGCCAAATTCATCTTCCAGCTACACCTGTGCTGCATAAGCAAAATCCAAGGGCTCCTACAGCTGTAGAGAGAGAGAATTTGTGGCTCAGAGTCACAACTAAGAACATATTGTATCCTGGGTTAAATTTGCAATTTGTAAGGACTAAATGACTATAATGGAGACTTCCATTAATACTAAAGAAAGCCCACTAAAATAAGAAGTCCTGCAATCTGAACTCCATTAGCTCAGATTCAGAGGCTCAAGATTTATCTTTTGTAATGGTCTCAAACTCATGCACATCATTTTACCATTTTTCTTCCTTTCCCTTTATCATGTATAGCTACTTATTCACCTAATCTTTTACACATCCCTGCAATTGCACCCTTTTTTGGCTGAATTTTTTTAAATCATGGTGCTTTCTATCTGTAGATGAAGGATCATAAGATAAGTTATTTTTGCTGTCTAGACAGAGATCCATGAAGAGAGAGTAGGTTATCCATGATGATGAAGTAATTAGAGATTTGAGAAGCAAACAGGTATTCAAGTCAAATTATCAACTGATGTCCAACACCAGTGGAAATAAACTTCAGCTTGGGCAATATCCAAATTATATTATGTATGGTACTTTAACTTGATTCAGATGATTTTAATTGTTTTGGTTAGCCAGCCTAACAGAAGAACATGGATGTTTTTTCATTTTCTTTTTTTTTTTCCTTTTTTTTTTGTCCATAGAGATGTTGTGGTTGTTGTATAAGCACAGCTGAAGTTATATCACTGGGTGCTTGAGCACGTCCCAACTTCTGCAATCTTTTTATGTTTTAGGTCTTTTGGGAGTTAGTTACAGATGGAAAAGACAGAGAAAAATCTTTCACACTTGAGGTAGCCTGAAGAAGCTAAATAGGTAACGGAAATGATCCAGTTTCACAGAGGCACTGAGCTCCAGCAAGCTTAATAGAGTAACTCCCATAGACTTTCATGTTCCCATGGCTGGACAATATTCAAATAAAAAACTGAAGATCCTCCAAGGATAACTGATAGGTCCCCATAAAATGTGATTCATTCATCCTAATGTCTGATGTAGATGAAATGAGTCGCTCTATGGAGACACATTTCCCACCTCAGTGAATCTAGACAGAGCCCGGTGACTAGCTTAGACTGAATGTCCAACTTTGGTAGGATGAAGCCAACTGGGAAGAATCTCATCTGGATTTGCTACAGTCATCATGTAATTATTTTGTGGAAGATTAATACAAAATCCTAGTCTCCTGAATCCCAGGGAAAAAGCAAAACTTTCTCTTTCTGAAATATCCTGAAGGGAATAAAGCAAGCTGATGAAAGTTACCATTTAAAATAAGATAATCCAAATAAACAAATAAGAGTGCACAATTCTAAAACTATCACTAAAAAATAATCCTGCTTTCTGGTTGCATACTATAGAGATACTTCTTTTTGCTGACCCTGCAGCATTTTTTCAGAGATTGTTTTGTATGTGGACATTTGGTTTTCAGCTCAGCAATACTCTCAGTGATTCTGCTGGGGAATTACATCTGCAGGTAGCTCATTTGAGATCATTCCAGGAGTGGAAATGCACTCTCTGAAAACCTGCAAGCTACCACACAAGATATCCTTGCAGACTGGGGAGTTGTAGATGCAAACTTTCACATGTTGACAAGGCATATGATACATACCTTGAAAAGCTGATCAGTGCTGGTAGGGTTTCATGCATGGGACATGAAAATTTGATGTCTTTGCTTCTCCCCAACACAAAGGTTGTGGTAGGTACAGTGTTGCATCATGATCTACTAAGGTGCTTCCTGCTGGATCATAGTTTTTCATAATAAGAATAAACTTAAATACACCAATCCTTATACCAGTACAACCTATTTACCAATTTCACAACTCAGTCCCAGCTTGGAATCTGCTCCTAAACTCCTCACCAGCTGTGTGCAGCATGAGGTTCAGAAAATGGCCATATTGGCCTAATATACAAAAGTCATGGAAGAGTACACTGGAAAGAGTCATCTTGAAGGGCAGACTTTCATAAGTCCTTCAAACTGAGGAACCTCTTTCTTTTTGCCTTGGAGATTTTCCTGTACAAAAGAGGGCTTTGTAGGCTGGTAGCAAGGCTACTGCAGTGGTTTTGATCAGTTCTCATTGCATGTACGAGGGCAGCGTGAGAATGGCAACTTTTGAACCTTTGCTGTGAACAGCACTTTTAGATTTCTAAGAACTCTGCTTGTCTGTAGGACTAGATGCCGTTTTTCTCTCAGGTTTGTTATAGATCACACACACACACACACACACTCTGCTCTCTTGTGGACACTTATCTTATTTTCCAATCTTCCTTTGAACTACAAGTTCTAGTAGAAGAGCTGTAGCTTATGGCTGGTAGTTAGAAGAGGCAATTGCATTTTTAATCCTCTGCTTAGCTTATATCTAGCAAGTATTCCATTGTCAAAATATTTCTCACAGCAAACAGTTATTGAAAAGATTCACTAATTTCCTTTTCACTGGAAAGTATTTAGCTGTCTCCTTAGATTTGCTCTTAGAAAATACCAAATCCAAATCTTGACTTGTAAGAGTCCATTTGCTCTGTTTCTGTATTTCATGATTTAAAAAAATATATATCTCAGAATATCCTAAAACAAAATTGTTAGCTGCTGACAAGGAAAAGTTGAATCATTGTAGTAGCCTGAGAAGAATACTATAAATATAGGAATGAAATTTTCTTTCCATCCGAATGCTTGAAGATAAATTCTGCTTTAAGATTTGGGACCTCTACCTGTCACTCTGGTTATCTTTTCTCCACATGTTGCATTTGTTGCAGAGAGCAACAAACTGAGAGATCGCAGAGCCCAGGCCTTTTATATTGCCAGCTAGAGAGGCAAGTTCCACCAGAAGAGCAACAGGAATCTAGTCAAGAGTGCGGGCAGTAGCCCTGAGGAGAAGCCTATGTAGAGAAAATAGCTTCTTCAATTAGACAAGTATGAGGATCCAGACACCAGTTTAACAATGCTGAAGTTTGAGCTATTCTCCAAAAACCAATTACATCATGAGCAACAGCGCTAGTGAGAGCCTCCCGCCTCTGCCCTCCACATGGGCTCCCATCCTGGTTAGGGGTTCAAAGGAGGAGCTTGGACTCCATTGCCTGTTCAGGCCTTGGGCTGCTGTCCAAGGCCAACAGCAAGAATGCCAGTGGTGGTGGAGGTTTGTGTGATGTGGTGTACTCTCTCTGCTGCTCCGAAACTCTCTGTGCTTTCCTTATTCTCTTATATTCTTGGAAATTCCAGGGCTTTTTTAAAGTTCTTACAAGAGGGTAACCAGAAACATTAAACAAACCAACGACATCCTTCCAGAAGGGCATTTTGCTGCCTAGTAGCTACCCACATTCCTTCAGTGTCTAACGGCAACTGACTCCTGAGGTTGTGTTTCTCAGTGCCCAAAGGTGCACAGTTATGTGGTTTCCTGACCACTGTGGTCCCCAAGGACTGATGAACAAATTCAGCTCAACATAAAATTCAGTGCTGACAGCAACACTCCTGCCCCAGTTCAGTTCTGCACGTAAGCAAATGCTTAAATCACACAGAATTTAGTAATGCTTAAATCACACAGAATTTAGTGTGATTTAAACACAGGTTTCACATTAGCTGCCTTTAGACATATTAATCATCTCAGGCGTTTTCAGTTAGTAAAGCACAGGCTTGGCTGTAATTTGGAACCCTCCAAACTGTGGCTCATTTAAAGATGCTCAGGGTGTAGAAGGGATCTCAGCAGCTGGTAATGAAAGAAATACAGGAGACATGGAAATACAGGAGACATGGAAATGATTAGCCTATCACTGGACAAGCACAGACAGTATGAAGACTAGATACAGAATCAACAAAAGTAGATCGGGAGCGCTGAAATCAATTTTTATTTATATCTCCTCCAGACCATTTTTTTTTCTAGACATCCAAGGTGAATTATTCCCGTCTAATTCACTCCTGCAGGAAATACAGTTAACTAGAGGGTCTTATTTTTTGCTCCTACTGCAATTACCCTGGACTGTAATTTACTGGTACCGGTTCACTAATGATTTTTCTCTTAGAGAATATTAAGAAGTCACTGGCTCAGAAATATAACTGACTGCAATGATCAGTTCCGCCACCCAATATACTTACAACAAAAGGCATTTGTTGTAGGAGTTCGAGAGAATTGTCCTTTGAGAATGGCATTTTAAAGTGTTCACCTAAATTACAGTTGTGCTATAAATATGACAGGTTTAAACTAAGGCAGCTGAGAAATTATATATATGAAAAATTACAGGGATATGATCTTTTTGCACTGGCGCATAAAGATTTAATCTCCTGGGTTAAGTACCCAGAACACAGCAGTTGTGTCAAGATAATAGCTAGAAGGATGCTCAGAGAAATGTTTCTCATGGTTATTTCTCAGAGCTTTGGTGTATTCTCTAAAGGAAATGCCTTCTGTGCACTACAGGTGCAAAGCTCTCATGGTGGCCCCCAAGGTGAGAAACCACTTTCTGGGGGAATGTTGCAGGAAGACAAAGAATGTAAGTGACCACCAAGGGGTTATCCCATGCACCAATCCTTATCACAGTACCTGATATTCTAAGAATGTTCCATATATTTCTCATTAAAGTGGCAAAAATTATGCCAGAGGAATGGTAGAGTTCTTGGAGAATTTGGCAGAGATTAACTCAAGAAGATGTTACAAAAATTCCTCTGAGCCTCTAAATACCATAATAACTTTCAGAGAGATGTCGATTATCTGGAAAATGTGATCTATAGAAAATCTATTAGACTGCAGAGACTGTTTTACATTTGTTAGAGTAGAAATGATAAATTCTATGCAGTACTTTCTCCTTGTATCCAATGTCATTATTCTTGAATCAGTGTGGAAGATCAAGGTAAATATGTAGCTATAAAACTGTATATTTTTGTATTAAATTTGAGCTAGTCTTGAGCAACATTCTGGCTTAGCATTTGCGCTATGTAATATCATCATGTCAGATAATAGGTCACCGTAGTTGTGAGCAAGTTATCACTTTTACACAGCCTTGGAGGAGATATCAGTGCAAAGGTACTAGACATTTTCATCAGTGATGTGGGTACCATGCCAGTTGCAAGAGGACTATAAGTCTGTCACATATAGAAAAGAAGGGAAGTGTCTGGATATCAGGAGTCTGAAGAGGATGAAGGAGACTTCAAGTGCAAACACCACATACGTTTTGCGAGAAAATACCTGAAGGCAATCTTTGTTGTGCAAGTAAAAAGTACTGATCATGCAAGGACGGGTGAGCTGGCTCTGTGCGGAGCACTGGAGAGAGCTTCCCCCTACCTTCTGCATGATGCATGATGCATACCTTTCTGGCACTCACATTTTTTTGAATATTGCAGAAAAAAACCTGGAGAGTGTTCAGGAAAAAAAAAAAAAAGGTTGAAATGTTTTGAGGATGATGAAAATTATGTCCATGGAGAGACTTGAAAGATCTGCTTATATGATCACAGAGAAGAATGGGAGATTACAAGTACAGAGCCCTTTCCCAAGGAGACAGTACTGGGTATTAAAAATTCTTTGCTTTAGCAGAGAAAGTCATCACATAATACAAGAAATAAGGGACAAATTTTTAACAGGTATGATCATTAAATAGTACCACAAACCACTGAAAATACTGGTAGACTGTCTTACTGGAATAAATTTTTAAGCTGAAATAGAAGCTGAAATTATAGTTTTCATATAAGAGTAATTAGATGCCATTTAAAAGCCTGTAATACACAGAAGTTCTAGGTAAATAGTCTAAGGGCACCTCTTGGCTTTAAATTCCTGTTAATTCAGTTCTCTAGGGAACACAATTTCATTTATTTCTTTCCTTCATGTGAAATAGATTACTGTAATAGACACACAATTTTTTTTTCAAATAAAATTTCCTCAAACGAACAAAGCTAAAGCCCCCAGAAAAGTAATTACTGAATGCTGAATTATGAAAAACATTTCTGAAAAGGCACATTCAAGATACCACTATTGTAAATAGTCCCAGTTGTTGCAGGCAACAAAGGAAATGATTGCTTTTAAGTATCTTTGACATTCCTTACAAAATGTTGTCTACATCATTGTCTACATTTCAGGCTGCTAAAAAAATTCTAGTGAACACAGAATCAGCCAGAACTGTGGCATGTGAGCCATCAGATGTTCATGGTTCTTCAGAGTATCCTGGGAGGTAGGTTTGTGCTCTACAGCTTGGTTTCTACAGAGAATACCTTTATTTTCTTACAGAAAAATATGCAGTTCATGACAAGATTCTCCTTAGGCTGGATGGATCTGCATTTAGAATTATCTATCAATCAGCTATAGCATCGTGAGGATAGAAAATATATAACTTTTAAACTTACATATATTGTAGGAACAACTCTTTAAGTTGCGTGTTGTTAAATACCAAAAGTGAACTAAGATATCCACGGCAAGCAAACAAACAAATCCAAATTACATCATTATATTAAATGGTAGTCCTTTAAGTATTTTCTTGAGGAAATCAAGTGTTTTATCTCCATTTTATATAAGAGCAATTTTTAAACTGAATTGTTTGGCTCTGTTTGGCCTTTACCAAATACACTAGTGTCAGAGTTGAGATAAATTTGGATGACCTGGGAGTCTGGTGCTCTATCCTTAAGGAAACTTTACAAAACCTTCCTTTTCTGTATACGAAAGTTTTTTTTTCTTTTCTATATATCCTTAAAGCTGAAATTTTGTTCAGTTCTGTGAGACTTTTCTATAAGATTCCTTTTCTGCCTGTATTTGTTCTGTGCTTGCTGCTGGCAAAGGGAAGGGGAAAGCTGGCCAAAACTCAGGTATTTTACTGTACATCTGGAAGCTGGTTTTGCAGACCTGGGGCGAAAATTCTGGCCCTACTGAATTTAATGGCAAAACTTCAATGGGGGCAGAATTTCACCTCTGGGAACTAAGTAAAAGTATCTCCACCCTTACAAGCTGAGAACAGGATCCTGCTTTCAACAAGATGCTTTTTGCAACTACCTATTCCGCAATACTTTTTAAAGGAGTTTTGTAGTCTGTCCAGTTAGCTGTTAAGGAAATAGCTTAGGAAATAAGAATAAAAATTATGGTAAATTTCATTTTTATCTGCATATGGAGACAAGGGCCAAAAAATATGTGTATGTAAAAAAAAAAAAAAAAGGAAAGAGAGAGAAAGAAAAGAAAAGAAAAGAAGAAGAGAAGAGAAAGAGAAGAGAAGAGAAAGAGAAAGAGAAGAGAAGAGAA